>JAQFYV010000293.1:0-12433 GCA_034695065.1 Choneiulus palmatus | reverse complement strand
CAGCAAATGCATGTTAAAACTCCCAAATTGTTAAGGAAAACCATGGCTGGGTAAAAGTGAGCTCCCTTTTTAATCTTTAGGCACGTTAAAGGGGAAGACCACCCTAGAAAAAAAAAGGGTTTTTCTTTAAGAATAAACATTCAGAAAATACTATCCCAATATTTCAATACTATTATTACGTTTAGTTATTTAATAATAAATTGAAGACAAAATAAGCAATGGCCGAAATTTCATAGACATATTAATGACATCGTTGCAACCACATTTGTCAATGCACTTGCAAGTTCAGCATATAAGATGTAATTTGCACGTGTAATGAATCACATTGTGGAACAAAATCACGTGAGTCCAGTTTTTTTTATTTGAATGAAGGTATCAACGACGTCGGCATCAGTCTCATTTCAAATTTATTTTAATTTTTTTTATAAAATAACTATGCATAACATAGTTATAAATTTTAGGAATTTTGAAATAAAAATACTTTTTTCTAGGGTGGTATTCCCATTTAAGTTATGGTGCACAATACCAAAGCGTTCCACAAGCCCACACATTTCAGGATTCTTGCTCTCTTAAGAGTCTGCTCAACACACGAACGATTTTCTCGTTGATTCCCTGGTTATCCCACGCGCTATAATCCTAACCAGTAATTCCCGAAGAAATTGTCGGAATTGGAATTAAGTGTTTGGAGGACGCCATCTTGTTTTCGCGCCAGTGAAGCATCAAATTTTTATGCTCAACAAAACTTGGAGGGCTTTACAAACCCATTAACTTAACAGTTTCGAGCAACGTTTTTTGGAGCGCTCCAGATTGGGAGACTTAACTTAATGCACCCTTGAAGTCCAATATAAAAAAAGAAACAGTTACTGATAGGTGGAAAAAAAGTCCTAAAACTTCGGCCTCATTTTAATTTTTATTGAAGTATAGGTGCAAAAATTTCAGAAATAGGCATTTTGTTATCCTGAAGATAAGCATTCTCTTCAATTTAGTATTTTTGTTGTCTGTGAGCACTTTGGTTGCTGAAATCGACTGCAAAAACTTTCCTATGTGAAATTAACACAGCTATAAATACCCATTATTCATGGAAATGTGTAATTTGACGCTAATGGAAATCATATTTTGCAGAGTCGAGGAAGATTTACTTCTAAGACGAAGCCTCGGAGAGTTGGATTCCGAATCTGGCTCCAGACGTAGTGCCATGTCGGCCAGGAGAAGCTTTTTCAGACGTTATCGAAAACACCAGCGTACCAATTCGAGGGATATCAAAGAATTGGCTTCCTTTTCTGATGCCTCGATTAACAGCTTCAGCGATTCGGGAAATCTAATGGAAGATCCACCCATTTTAACTTATCAAAGGGTGGAACGCCTTACCGGTAAGGCTAACAAGTACGGTATGTTCACTCTTTTAGTTCATCTCTCGAATATTATCACAGTTCATCGCACATTATATATGAATTGACCATTCGCAAACGGACAGCTTACATGTAGTTGTGATCAACATAAAATAAGTAGGTTGTTGAGCGCCATCTATTGACTGTATTTCACAACTTAAACCGATTTACACTACATATTTCTAGACGGACAAAAAATAGTTCGCTTTTACTAAGCAATGCCATACGGTACCATGAATCTACTCGTAATTCAGAAAATAGATCCTAAACTATATATTTATGTTAATACCGGTATTCTCAATTTAGATTAAATAATCCACATAAATAATAGACAGAGGCAGGCAATAATAGACTAACGAAGAATTCGTAGCCTGGTTATAGGAACATGAGTTGTTATCTTAAGTTAGGCGTGCAATCGAAGGTAAAGCAATAGTGGTACTTCTTTCCAACATAGGGTACCACACTCGAACCAATGTAGCTTTCTGTAAAAACTATACGGAGGAATATCTTAAATTGGTGAACTCGTCCTAGAATGCACTGAGAAACCTACTTATTTTATTTTGTCTAAGACTGTACACTCGTGGACAACTTAAAATTGGGAAGTTTTTGCATGCACTCTAGGAGAGAGCACAAAGTTATCATATTCATCAGCCGCCATTTGCTATTATGTATTTGCTTCAATTAAGGAGGGGCTTGAGTCAGAACCGTAATGTTAATCGCTATAGAAATATTTAGAATTTCGAGGTAGGCCTATATTTATTTTTTATCCAAGGGACATAAAAATACTTAAAAAATAACGAAATTTGTAGAATTTTAACTGATAGGACTAGATGTTATTTTTATTTTTTAAAAAAAATTGCATTTAATAAAATAAAAACGAAAAAGAACGAAATTTTAAACATTTTCCATCATCCATCTTTAAAAAGTAATTATAAATCGTCCGTTTTTCCTAGGACAAAAAGAAGACGGTATTTTTTAGTTGAAATTCTCTACATTTTAGCAATTTTATATATCTTTTATAAATTTTGCTTGATGAATTGCAGGCGTTCTAATATTTACAATGCGTGCATTTCGTCAACCAAAATTTAAGAAAAATATATAAAATTGCTAAAATGCAGAGAATTTCATCGGCTATAACATACTGTCGTTATTTTTGTCCTGCGAAAAACGAACGATTTATAACAAATTTTTAAAGATGGATGGAAAGTGTTAAAAATTTATTTCTTTTTCGTTTTCATTTTTTATTTTATTAAATACAATTTAAAAAAAAATAACTTATAGTCCGAGCTTCTAAAATTCTACAAATTTCGGGATTTTTTGTGTATTTTTATGTCCTTTGGATAAAAAAAGTAATGTACCTCGAAAAGGCTAAAAATCTCTATGGAGATTAACATTATAGTTCAGAATCAAGCCCACTTTTAAACGTTGTTAATAAGTAAAGGATTGTGGTTATAACCACAATCCTAACTTAAGCTACGACAATTCATTTTCCTAACTAGGCAACAAATTCTTTGTTAGTATATCATTGACTGCCTCTCGTCTAGTATTTGGTGTGAATCATTAAGTATAAATTGAGAACGTTAACATAAATTTTTAAGAATTTAAGATCTGTTTTCCGAAATACAGGTGGATCCTCTGCTTAAATGTAAACTATTTTTCGTCTGTGTAGGCGTATTTAGTGTAAATCAGCTTAACATGCAAAATGGTGTCAATAGATGGCATTCAAAAACCTTCCTATTTTAAGTTGCCCACGAGTGTAGTAGGGCACATCTCCAAGCTCTCATCGTTGTTCGTTTCAGATGTCGTTTTACGCCCCGTACTCATTTTGGGTCCTCTCATCGATATCGTTTTGGACAAATTAGTGGTGGATTTCCCTCGCAAGTTTGCCCGTTGCATCCCGGAAGTGGTGGATGCTTCCGCCCAAGCGATGGAAAACGGTTTACTGGAAAACAGATTTGTCGATTACCGTCGCCGCGGAAGCCACTTCGAGTGCGTCACTCTCGCCTCGATCAAAGAATTTTGCGACGAGGTGAGTTTCGGAAATGTTCGTCGTTTGATCGCATTTTCCACGTTGAGATTGTCCTCCTATTTTTATGTAGAATTGCCACTGTATCATCGATGTGAGCCCCGCTGCCATAGAGCGACTTCAGCGAAATCAGATCTATCCCATTGTGCTTTTTATAAAGTTCAAATCTACTAAGCAAATAAGAGAAGTAAAGGATCCCAGACTTCACACCGAGAAAGTGTCGACGAAAGCTGCGAAGGAAATGTACGAGCATTCGTTGCGGTTGGAAAACGAATTTAAACATCACATCTCTGGTAAGTGGAACAAGTATAAAAATACTTTTTATTTCTTTTTTGGGGGGGAGGGGGGGGGGTGGAGTTCTTTTGAAATGACTAGATGGGTAATGCAGCCAATAACAGCATAGTAAAAAACCTGCACACCACTCTTATATAAGAGTTTAAAGGGGGATTCTAGTCGCCACCTTGGATTTATAGAACCGTTGATAGTAGCCAGCCTTGACCATAAATTTTGATAGCCGTCAACAGACATACTCGTATGTTATGTAGTTTCTAATTTTGGCGTAGGGGGTACGTTTTTGCAAGTGGGTGAGATTTTCACAAAACTTTACATCAGAGTTTTTACAAAGGATCACGGTAAATATTTGCTTAAATACATATAAAATGCCAGATTGAACAGGAAAACCTTAGCTAGGTAACGTTACGGAGGGAAGGAAAAATACACTAAAAACACGATCTTGTTATAGTTTTATAAGTTACGAGCGAAGTTTTGGTAAAAGAGCTTCGTGTTTACCTGGAGATTAGCATTCCCTTCAATTTGGTATTTTATGTCGGTGAACCATTTCGTTGCCGAATTCGCTTACAAAACTTTCCAATGGGAAATTAATGCAGTTATAATCCACCCTTAAGGGGAGCAAGGGGTGATAGCTTAATTATGGTGACGGTAAGAAGGGAACGAATGTGGTCGTGACCAGCCTCGAGCGGCACTGCCCTAGGCATTCGTCAGGAGGATTTATGTAATACCCTATAGAAGTCCATGCTCTGCATAAGTCCAGGGCTTATATCCAGGACAGTGTTTTTAAGCAGGGTTAATTCTGACATGGAAAGTTTAGGAAGATAATCAAGAAAAATCAGGGGAATTCAAGAAAAGAGCAGAAAGTCAGACAAATTTAGTAAGCCAAGAAATATTTAATGTGGGATCCCTGTGCAGTACGTTGTGTTCACTTTCCAAGAATATAATATTTAGTTGTTTTTAGCATGAAATTTGCAAACCAAAAAAACTGCTGGTTTTTAAATTCATAATTCATTAAACTGTCAGGGAAATTTTATTTGGTAAGGGAAAACTATTTTTGGTCATAGAATGTTGGGGAAGATTTGAGCTTAGGCCAACAAAAAAAAAAAAAATTGATTCCGAAGCCCCGACCAACCCGGTCGGGGTTACCCGGTTGGTTTTACGGTCGGGGAAATTTTTTTATTTTGATCAGGGAATATCAGGGAAAATTGAGTTTATGATCAGGGAAATGCAACAGAAAATTGAGCTTAAGGCCAGGAAATTTTTTTTTTGATGAACTGTCAGGAAAAATAGAGCTTATTGTCAGGGAAATTTTTTATTTAGGTCCGGAACATTCAGGTAAGCCCTATTAATCATTAAATTAAGTATGAACCCTGTAGTGGGGAACTAGTGTTGTGCATGTTAACAGTGCAACTCATACAATTTTGTATCACTTGAATTTTATAAATTTCAGCTGTAATTCCGGGAGGCAATTTGGCCTATATGTGTGCCCAAATTCAAGCCCAAGTAGAACAAGAGCAGAACAGGGTCGTTTGGGTGCAAGCAGGAGCCATTTGACAATGGGATCAGCCTAGCACTTTTCCAAAATATGCCGCGGTAAGCTTACTCAACGGTCGCACTAATAAATTGGTTCGCGTACGAACTCAAACTTTGTAGAATTCGTCACGACAGTAATGCAACCAGGTGTGGAGCTCGTACGTAATCGTTGCTCACGAACAATCTACTTTTATATAGCCATCGAGTCTATATTTGTCTACGAAGAGCACACACACAAAAGTATTTGTTTTCACGTTATAATATTTATGCTTTTTAAATTAATGCACAGAGTTTAAAGGGAGCTAACAGTAGAAATCTTAAGTCTTTTGGAGCCATGTTAATCGCCCATAGAGATTTAAAATCATTTATAGTTTTTAACCAAAAACATAAAAATACAAAAAAAAATATCAGAATTTTAATTACCTAGGCCTCGCTGGAGTCTTTTTTTCCAAAAAGGATTTCAAGTAATAAAATAAAAACAAAAAAATTAATTTTTAGCCATTTTCTGTCCATCTTTAAAAATTTGTTATAAATCGTCCGCTTTCCTTAGGACGAAACGAATGACTGTATGTTTTAGCAGAGGAAATTATCTGCATTTTAGCATTTTTTATAACTTTTTTATATATTTCTGTTGATGAAATGTGCCCATTAATCTTATTCAGAATTCATGCATTTCATGAACAAAAATATTATAAAAATGATAAAATTGAGAGAATTTTGTAGGCTAAAACATAGTCCTTTTTGTCTTACGAAAAATGGACTATAAAATAAATTTCAAAATAAATATAACATTTAATTTTAAATATAAAATTTTATAAGAAAAATTTTCAAGATGGACGGTAAATGGTTAAATTCCAGTTTTTTTATTACTGTGTTTTAAATCTCTATGGGCGATTACCATGATTCCAACTGACCCTTGAGGTGCATAAACTTATCACTTAAAAAGGTTGTGACGATACACCTCTTTGTTATACATGCTCACAATGCCTGCAATATGAATTGGGTACTTATATTTATTGTAGTTAAGAAATGGTTGTTAAAAATTCTCTTTTCATTTTTGCATTTAAAATGAAATTATCACTGTCACCTTTTATTTTGCTTATTGCAATGGGAACGATAAGAAAAAATTTACACCCGTTGCGACAAATACAATACATTTTCCAGGTTATATTCTTGTGTATAATTCAAATTTAAAAGCCATTGTAATATATTCTCCTAAAGTTGATGCTATAAATGACATCGGTCATTTCGGTTTTCTTCGTAATATCGACCTAGTTTTTTTCAAGTGAAATACTTTCATACAATGTCATCAGCACACTTTAGGATAACATTTTTTAAAAAAATGAAAAAACACATTTTATTAATGTTGCCGTAATATGTACAGTTTATAACAACTTGGAAAGAAAGGAAATAAAAACCGGTGGACAGTGGGAGTTAGCTTTTTTTAAAAAAAATACCAGGTTTCTTTCGATAGTTTATATTTTTTGCTTTTAAACTTTCTAACCAATTTTCTGCTGATACCATACTGTGCTAATCCAGCATTTATTAAACAATTGATTTGGCTGATAGTTCAAGGCGAACTCAACCCTTATAAAAAGTTATTTCTAAACGATTAAACATATCAAAAGTAGTCCATATACAAATTCTGGCAACTATGTTCAGCCTATACTCTATTGCAGAATAGCTTAGGACTCTACTTAGGACGATGAAGCGCCCGCTGGTTAGGATTTTTTACATTAGCAACACTTCAAATTAATCTGCATCACAAATGGCGGCTTCTGAATGACTCGCAATACTTGGGTCTATTAAAGGGTCACATTCCTTCACCCAACCCTCGGATATTCATTGCCCACAAAATTTGCATAATGTCTTCACAATTTTTGCAGTGGTAGAGACCAAAGGTTAATTTCGGCAACATTCTTGCCATGCAGCTATGGACATATTGAAAAGCAGACGCCTGCATTTCTGTAAAGGGATTATTTCTTTGATGTGAGCGCACGCAACAATGTGTAAAATGCCTTTTCTAAGGCCAACCAGAGGGCGCTTCATCGTCCTAAGCTATTCTGCAATAGAGTGTAGTTTATTTTTTGTTTTTTAAATCAGAACGAAACATAGAAACGTGGTATAAAATACCCTTTACACTTCCAGTGGAATGAACTTGACGAAAACCTTCTTATTGGCCAATAGGGACATAGAAGGTAGAGGTTTTGGTCTGGATGACACATCACACTCGTACCACTGGAGGTGTAAAGGGTGTTATATACCACACTTTTGTTTCTGTATGCATTTTTTTAAAAAAAATAAACTAGGCTAAACATAGTTGCCAAAATTTGGATAGTGACTTTTTATATGCTCTATCATGTAAAAAGAACTTTTATGAGGGCTGCTTTCCTCTTTAAACTCTTTATCTTGATCATGCACCAAGGGTGAATTGTAAGAAATATTACTTATAGTCAGTTCCAACAATTTTTAGATCTGGTTGGTCTTCCTGGTGGCAGTTTTTTATGATCATTTGTCTGATCATGAAATATAGCTACCAGAATGCCCAACCTGGCCATCCCGGTAGCCATTTTTAGTGTCACTTGTAGTTGCATTCCATGTAATTAGGCTTCCGTTAGTGTTCTGTTGTCAAGTCAAACACGGCGACCACATGGTTAGGATTTTCTAAGTTAAGAGTGCTTTGGTTAGGGATTGACCATGCTCTTGCTTTGATAGCAGAATACGAAAAATGGCAGCCAACATGAAAGGCAACTGCAAACGATCATAAAAAATGGCCGCCAGTGGAGGTTTGACCAAGTGAAAATTGCTGGAACCCACTACAGTCGTCCATAACCCTAGCCTGACAAAATGTCAACTACAGCAGCAGTGTGGGTTTTGTTGGATTCAAATGTAAATTCTCCCCCTAGTTTAAGCTTGTAAATAGGCGAGGGGAGGGGAAGGAATCGGGTTAATCATTAGTTACTGAGCCCCCATCCCCCAGTTAAATTTTAAAAGGTTGCACACTGAACGGCAGAACATATATCCATGCTATTGAAAAAATAAATGATTCTGCTTGAGAATGTAAAGATAATAAAAGTTAGCAGCTATTAACGATTTTATATAAAATTCAAAGAGTTATTTTGGCTCAGTTGAGCGCTTTCCCATTTTATAGGATTATGCATAATTTTACGAGTATATATGAAGCACCGCTTTTTTGCACCTGCTTTTGGGGATTTGAACACTTCATTAATTTAGAATTTCATAATTAAAAAAGTTTTTATTTATATTGATAAACAACATTTAATATTGAAGCACTTTTAATTAGGTTAAAGTGGTTACACATCCCTTATGTTTTCTTGGCAGCTAATTTATTTACACATCGTTTCTCAACTACTTTCGTAAGAAAATGTACATTAACCTTAATTTATTTATGGTGTATTGTCCATGCACATTTATTCATTTTGAGATACTTGGGCGTGCAATTTGCCTACTATATCAGTAGATATTTGTATAGCCTTTGATGCATAATAATCATTTCAATTTAACTATTGGTGTTGTGTCCATCTGATTACTCGAGAGAAAGAGAGAGATGAGAGTTCCGTTTGATATCTCGGTACAAATGTATTTTTTACAATTTAAAAGGAAAGTCTTGACTTTGAAACAAGTAATTTTTGGATCAAAGTAAACACATTAATATTAAAAAAGACCCTTGTATTTGAAACCAGCTTACCACTATTAAAAAAGTTTTCCTCAAAACCAAGAAAGCTGACATGTTGCCTGGTAGTGGTGATGTTTGAATTAATTTCAACAATACAAATACTAGCTCCATCTACTGAGGAATGCTTGTAATTGTGAAGAGTCCTTGTTTGCCATCAATTTTTCCCTATGGAATAATCATGTGTACAAGTTCAACATGAATGCTTTGAGGTTTTTATTGGAATGTTTTGCCAAGGACAACATCACTAGTTACTATAAACCCCTATTTTAAGTGCATTAATTATCTGAATAAATTATACATGCTGCAATAGTTTTAGTATGATACAATTACCCATTTACATTATATTAAAAATAGTATAAGGCTCAGCTCTATACTGTAAATAGCTATAATACTCCTAAGATGGCTGTATTGTTTAAATTAGTTACCAATATAAAAAACAGGTGGCATTTTTGAGAATTAGACTTTTCTTACATGAAATTTGTTTTACATTAAATCATCATGTTTTTCATTATTTTTTTTTTGTAAATGACTGAGTCTTTATTTTAAGCTGGAATTGCATTTGTATGTTTTACTTTTCAATCGCTTCCATTTGGAAATAACTTGTAGCAAAGTCACTTTCCGTTATTTAATATTTTATGATAGATTATCAATTCATAGATGTGTAGTAAAAAGTCCCACCGGCAATGCAGGCAACGGCAATGCTTAGACCTACGACTGCAATAAGAAAAGATTTATCCGGGTGAGTTCAAAGAAATTGTCAAAAATTATCAACTTTCGGAAATTTAGTTTTTTTCCTTACACGTGTAGTTGCAGGTCCTGGATGCAGATCGACGGAAATTGGCATCATTTCTGGAAACGTCGGAGTCTATTTCGGGACCGGGCTCCAACAGGTCGGACGTTTCTGTAAAGCAAAAGTATGACCAGGAATGGTTCGCATGGAAAACCACCTTTGGATACCGCAGATCTGACGTCGCTAACCGGGTAAGCGTTCACAATTTTTTTCCATATCCTCGGCATCTACTGCCACGCCCAAAAGTTCTTGAAAGGCAAAAGGCACATCGTCGGCAGTTTCACCCGGAAAAACGTAATCCGATAAAGACATTCCCAAATCGGGAAGAGGAACGAAGATGCGGCACGGAAGCTCGTGAAGCACGACTCGATCTATATAAAAACAAAAAAACGGGTGTTAATGCAAAAATTGTAAATTGCTAAACCAATGACTGCACGTTAGATATTAACCTCGTTGTTCTTCATCAATTACTAACATATCTTCGCAATGCACTTCACAACGAGAAATCAAGCTCCTCACTAGGTCTTGCTTCAAATACTTGAAAAGAGGAAATTTTCATGGTTACTAATAATTTTAGTTATGTAAAAATAATTCCGCAGTCAAAAAATATTAAAAACTATGATGGAGCTTAAGTGCCATCCAGATATTTTTTTCCTCCTGAAATTTCGACTTAGTATCTCGGAATTTCGCCTTAGTATCTCGAAAGTTCGACTTAATAACCCGAAATTACGACTTAGGCACTGCCAAACGGTACATTTTGGGAACACATGCACTTGATGTGAATTGATTAATTCTATTGGCAAATGGCGGCTTGACATATATATTTAGATACCTTATGGGGAGAAGTTTCCACATAGAAAATATTAAGTGTCGGAAGTTATGGATTGAAAAGTTATGGGGGTGTAAAGTTGGAATAAATACATCGGGAAGTAAATCACCCATACACGTAATGCATTTTTCACAAGTTTAAACCCCCATAACTTTTCAACCCCTCATTTCCAACACTTAATATTTTATATATATAGATACCCCTCCCCATAAGGTAACCAAATATATAGGTCGCGCCACCATTTGGGTGGGGTATAAATTAATGCTCTTGCCATTTATTTTATTTAAAGGGGAAGACTACAGTAGGCAAATTTTTTTTAATAGTAAACTGAAAAATACAATTGTATTCCTCTAATTTTATAACTATGTTATGCATAGTTATTTTATAAAAATAAATAAATTTGAAATTAAACTGTTGCTGATGTCATAGAACTTTCATTTAAGCCCTGAATACATTCTTCTTTGCTCAAATGAACCAGTCTATTACTTATTTTAATATAATAAGTATGCATAACATAGTTGTTAAATTTAATGAATAATATTTTTTTCATTCAATTTTTCATTGAATAACGTATAATACTACAAGTACCAATCACATGTTGTAATACTAACCATTGCTTTTGTTTGAAAATACTAACAAGGGAACCGCTCAGCCAGTAAAGTACGGATTTTTCTCAAATTTTCTGAATGGGTTCATTTTAGGACCAAAACACTCCCATTGGTTGCTTTTCAAGCCATGGTGTGATTTCGATTTTTTATGATTTTTTTAAGGTTTTTGAATCATTGGCAATTTAAATGGCAATTTCGTCGGTTTTTAAGGGGGGGGGGTATATGGGAAAATATTCAAAACCTCAAAAATTGAGCCAATGTAACGAGGCTATGCCACCCGGTTGCACGTTCGTAATCAAAATTAATTTATTTCCTTACAGTGAGGTGGACTGCTCCTCTATACCTTGATGTAAAGAGCCCCAGTCACCAGATATGGGCCACGACTCCACAAACCCTAGACAAAACAGGATACAAGGTACTCACTGTTTACTTTTCCTTCTCATGTCTTGATTGTTTAAAACATTACTGCATGAACTTTAAAATAAGAATAAAGTGAAATAAAATCCAGTTCAGTTATAATTGCAATTGTCATCAGTCTTTATTTTGCTGAGAGATACAAATAACTAGATATATGAAAAAATGTTAAAAGCGATATTTTGCCAGTTGACTTGGTCAGAAAAGTAACTTCTCCGGAGTTCAATCCTCTCGGAGGCTCGTTTGAAATTAAAATGATTTGAAAAACATAGTTTTAGTTGACAGTTAAAATCAAGGGAAAATCACTCAAAACAAAGTATTGAGTATTCATACGCACTGAAAATGAACAAAACAAGAACATTAACGGCGAGGGGTAATGAGGGTGACCTCATTACCCTTCACAAA
Source organism: Choneiulus palmatus (assembly GCA_034695065.1). NCBI lineage: Eukaryota > Metazoa > Arthropoda > Diplopoda > Julida > Blaniulidae > Choneiulus > Choneiulus palmatus. Next base: position 452 of record JAQFYV010000293.1, on the reverse strand, counting down.
ATAATAAAAATAGAACTTTTGGCAAAATACGATTTTCCCCCACTTACTGTGCATGTTGACATGCAAATTTTAACCCATACAGGGTGCCACACTGCTGAAAAGCCTAGAAAATATAGCTAAACAATTACTACAATTCTGAATAGCCTCTGGGTTGTTTTAACCCACCTCCCCCTCAAAACAATTGAAGTACAAAATGCAATAAGGGTTTTGACAGACAAAAAACTAAGTAAGGGGGACCCAGAACTTACAAAGTCAGCGGCGTGACGAAGAATGGCGATGATGGGGACGTCCCGCCAGACTATTCAAATACGCCCGGAAGGTGCGTACAAGAATTTGCATCATGCGGCCCTCCTCCGGAGTGACGAGGGTGGTGGGCTTCCGGGGACTGGTCCGCCTGGAGAACCCACCAGGTGTATGCTGGCGCCAACCAAATGGCCCTGGCGAGGCTCCAT
>JAQFYV010000292.1:0-12437 GCA_034695065.1 Choneiulus palmatus | reverse complement strand
TAAAATTTCACAACTATGTTATGCATAGTTATTTTATAAAAAAAAATTAAAATAAATTTGAAATAAAACTGATGCTGACGTCACAGCCCTTTCATTCGAGCACTGAGTACATTGTTATTTGCTCAAATGAACTGGTCTATGACGTCAGCATCAGTTTCATTTCAGATTTATTTTCATATTTTATAACATAACATTGTTGTGAAATTTTTTGGAATACTATTTTTTTATTTATTTTTCTTTTTCACTTTACTATTGGGAAAAAAAATTGTTTATCTAGGATGATCTTTCCCTTGAAATCCTATTTTTCTAATGAGATTGTTGTTGACTCATCTGGCTGTCATATTAAGCAAAGAGAACTCATGTAATTTTTGTTTCAAATGCACTTGTATTAATTTGTGTGAACCCTTTAAAGTGGCCAGATGACATCACTAACAAGTCAATTGATTCCCGTCCATGAGCAATATCTTTCTTAAACTCATTCAGTATTAAATACAAAAGGATAACATAAAAGTGAAATCCTGTAATGTATACTCCTAAAAGAAAAATGTTTTTCTATATAGGGCGATCTTCCATTTAGTAATATAAAAATGGTAACATCGTATATGCTATAAATACAATATAAATTTGGTATAATTTGCGCCATGATGACGTGTGCATCAAACCTTAATTCATCCACAATGCATCTATGCAATAAAAATGTCAACAATATTCTGGTGCACATGTTTTCCAACATGCAGGTTTTCAATATAGGCCTACATTTCATTTGAAATTATACAGCACTACAGATTACGTGGTTTTCTTAGATTCGTGCAGTCGAATGGGCGTGGTTACAGCTATTATAAAATTGAAATTATATATATATTTCTGTCAATTAACTCCATATACCTGCTGACGAATGATTTCAACTAATATTTTTATGCAAAGTATTTACTTGGTATATAAAAGATTTATTTTTAAGTTAGAACATTATTATTTTCCGAATTTGAGCCAGTAAAGCATTTACTGGAAATGCTTATCCTGCAGGGAAGGTAACAATTTTTGGAAAAAAAAGGGTTATATAAGCCTGCACCTTAGGCAAATACACAACAATATATTCGATTTTCTGAAAGTATAAACCAATTTTGAAAATCGATCATACATGAGCTTTCTTGGTAAGCAAATGCTAAGGATCTATACTAAGAATTTGTTTATCATTTTCACTTTCTGAACGAATTTGAAAACAAAATGTACGAAAAAACGAACAAAAAAAAAACCTCGAAATGCTTGTGTGGTTTTTAATGAGCAGTTCAGGCGTTACACAGGAAGAAGGGTCTTCAAATCCCTTTTTATTAAAGACCAGCCCAAGCATTTTAAATGAATCAAAAAACGTTGGAAAAGGAAGTACACTTTATGATCGCGATAATATCGGTGAGCAGTAAGGCAATTAACATGAAGGTGACAATATTTTACTATATCTTTTTTAAAGTGGAAATTTTTGGATAAATTATACTAGAGAATGGTTCATAAATTCTTGAATTATGATGTAGTCTATAATGAGATAACATTGTTCATTTTAGGCCAGATTTGGAAACCAATATCCGCAAATAATAACCTGACAGCTGGACAGGCAAAATACAATTAAAAAGTCAATTATTCAAAGCCTTAAGACTACTTTTGGTTAAAGGGTTTGATTTAAAAGGTGAAGACTACCCTAGAAAAAAGTATTTTTTCTTTCAAGAGTGTATACCTTAGGAAAATACTATTCCCAAAACTTCACAACTATGTTATGCTTAGTTATTCAGTAACAAATTAAAAAAATAAGTAATGGCCGAAATAACATTGACATGTTAATGACGTCGCAACCCCACATTATCAATGCATGTGGAAATTAAAGAACACCAAGTGTAATTTGCACGTGCAATGCACCACATTTTGGAACAAAATCAAGGTAGTCTTCTTTGCTTGAATGAACGATTTAATGACATCAGAAACAGTCTCACCTCTAATGTATTTCTCTTGCATTTTGGAGAAAAAGAAAAAAGTTTTATATTTCCAATATAAGGAAGAAAGATTTGGAGTGTGAAAGGTACCCAAAAAAAGCTATTTCTAAACGATAGAGCATAATAAAAAACAGTGCATATCTAAGTTTTGGCAAATATGTTTGGTCTAATTGAAAAAAAATCATAAAAAATGTTTAATAAAACACCCTGTACTAGTCAAGTGACGTCAATCTTGCTTATTAGGAAATAAAAATTAGAAAGAACATATATTTGACGAAACTTCCAAGATATTCACTATTTTTTATATGTTCTATCGTTTAGAAATAACCTTATTTCAGGGTACCGTTCCCCTTTAAGCATGAGACTTGAAAATGGTCATGCATGAGTTCTAGCCTACTTATTCTAACTCATAAAATATATTTTCCTTTCTGATTCATTTGAATTATATCCAGTTCAATCTTATGATGAACAGGATTCACACTGCAACCCAATCCACAAAAAAATCAACCCCTTGTACCAAAATAGCTCTCAGATTCATTAATTTCTGTTTCTTGAATATTTTATATCGAATTTTCTAGAGAAAGATTTTGGCGGGAGACTTTTCCGCACCAGCAGTCTGGCCATCATCATTCCTACATTTTTAACAACTACAAATCCTGTCTTAAACAAATATTACCATAACCAGTTTGATCTTAACAACATCATACTAACATAACTACTTACATAATAATAGTTAGTTATTTACCTTTCATCAAATTTACTTTTCCAAATCAAACAAATAAAAATTAAAACATTAACTCAAACTCGTTCTAGGACTTTTCGAATCTTCCTCACCGAACAAGAAGAGCGGAAAGAGAGCGCTCAGGAGCATTCCATGTTATTCCAGATGAACAGAAAGAGCGCTAGGCAAGAGCTTTTTGAGATGTTGATGAGAGATGTGCTATGATGTGAAAGAGAAGCCATCGTCCTTGTTGTGCTGTAAAAGCCATTTAAACATCAGGACTCTGGAAAGCATTACGTGTTGTTTTCTGTGCTATTGTTCGTTTCAAACTTCGCCAATCCGGATTTGGTAAATTCATTCTTCGTTTGACTATGGACACGAAAAGTCTTCCCATGCACTGGTGCTAGGCCCATCACTTGGACAATATATTCAGGGATTACAGTCGTCATTTTCTATCCTATTTTATTTGGAGGTCATCATCTGCCATCATGAAATTCAGTGCATTTCACCATTTCATGTAGGGATAAGTGACATTATTCTCCCTAAATTCTATGGTCCTGCTCATCATGCCTAAGAAAAAGGCAACAGCCTTCACAAGTTGGAAAAAAATCATCACTACTGTCGTCCATGGCAACTACAGACGTGTTATGGCGTTGTAGATAAGCTGAAGATACTTAGAAAACCAGTTTATCAATTAATTTTCAATATTAGATGGATTGATTTAAACTGGAAAAATTTTTTCCTAAAAATTGACTTACTTGGCAACACAAGTATTGTCATTAACAGAAAGTGAAGTACTTTATAAGAAAAAATATAATAATAAATAAGTAGCCTACATCGTCTATCATCTGGATACTATTTTCTAAAGAAAAAAAACTGAAAAATTAGAGAAGTTCCCATCCATCCAAGTCTTTTCAAGTTCCTTTATCAAGTTGAAAGAAAGAGGAGGCCATGGATAGCCTAGACATGATGACATAAAGGCAACCATGATTTTCCAGGGTCCTGTGAACTGCATTTAGCCAAGGCTATTTTTAAACTATGGAGTGCTGGTTTGTGCCTTTCACTCTCACCCAACAGTCTGACTTCACAAAAAGGTAAGTTGATCATTTCTTGAAAACAAAAAAAACTTGTATTAGATTCGCTTTTTTTCTCACTATCTTAAGACATATATCTTCTGTTTATCATCTGTTGAGCTTGCTTTTTCCTTCAAGGTCAATGCCTCCAATCTCTATAGCGTTTGTTGCCATCTTCTTGGGTGTGCTTGTCTGAGTGTCAAAAATGAATGTCCAAACATCAGTTAGACCTTATCGGATCATCATAACACATTTCTGATACCATATTCATATAGAAATATTACATGGAGACAGCTTGTTTTTGAAACCAATTTAACCTTTGCTGTAGAGACCTAATCAAAAATATTTTTTTACAATGACCATTGTAAATATAAAGATAACATTTTACAAATACTCTTTTCTTTTTCACAATTTTACAGGGATAATACATCTCTTGAATTGTGACATTATAGAAAGTATTTTTTTTTATAGCAAATGTTCCTAAAAAATGCCACATTTTTCATAAAATAAAAATGCAATTTTAACTGGTAATTGAGAAGGGTATTGAGCCCTATTAGGCCTACATTGTAGACCCTATATACATATTAAGTCTGGAATCTAAATACTTATTTATACAGAAACAAGTCTTCATAGAATCCATTTCTAGATTTTTCCAGGTGATAACGTTTGTTTACTTATTGTCAATATACATGACTAAACCATTCTTTGGTCAAGAACAAAATATTTTGGACAAAAAGAATTTTTTTCGCAAAAGGTTTGGGATTGACACTGTGGAGAATCTGGATGAATCCTTATCAAGTTATTTTCAACAGACATTTTGGACATTTTTGATAAATGTTATTCCACTCTGATAATAAACTTAAATCAATCAAAGACATCAAAATCTTTTAACCCTACTACCAAATCAAACTATAATTTAAAAAATAACCTCAGCAGATTATTTTAATAAAAAATATGGTATGTTGGTAGCAATCTGTTACACTGAATTTTAGGGATATAACACTTGAACAACAGATATAATTGGATACATTCTTGTTTCATTCTCCCAAATGTTTACCATATTATCCCCAACAAAAGTTCACCCAACAAAAGTTCACCCAACACTAGTTCAAGGATTGTGATTTCAAAATTCATTGGTTAAAAGATTTTTCTCTGAACCGAGGTTAAAAGATGCAACTTTTTAACTCGCTCTCTCAAGAGGCAGTTCTGATTACAAGATGCTCCGGATTAGTGGGTAGTCGGATTAGGGCAACTGCTCTGTATTTCATATTTCTAAAAATAAATTTACAGCAAGGGGCTCATGCATTTACCGGTAAAAGGGTGTAAACCCTTTAACAAATAATGAAAAAAGGCCATAAAACATAAACGAGCAAACATTTCTAACTGAACAGAATGCCAATAAAAAAATCCCTCCTCAAAACGATCAATCTTCAATTATAAAAGCATGCCTTTTAACTGGAGATGAAGGTGAGTTTCCATAACCAGGTGTGCTACCATCCAGTAATTTTTGAACCCCATTCTAAACCCCCATTGGGTCCAAAATTTTGACCTTTGATGTTCAGAAACCAATGAAAAAGCTAGATTTTGTTTCATCAAACATCATTTTCATTCGTTCTTTGACAACAAGACCAAAATTTCCAGACCCAATCCTCATCTAGGTTTAGAATAGGGTTCAAAAATTGATGGACTCTAGCATGCTTGGCTATGGAAATTTACGTTAATACGGTATTACAAAAATGTGAAATTTTGTTTAAGTAAAATGCTAACCTTTTTCCAATAAATATATTCCACAGGAAAATTCCAAAGCAGTGATGTAGAGCACAGCAACGATGGGCTGCGTATCCTCCAAAGGCGACATCAACGATCGCCATCCCAATGTCTTCCACGTCTGGAATGTGAACGAGTTGGGGAACGTGTTGGTCCCAGGACAGATGCAGATATCCGAAAACGAGCTCGTGCTGTATCAAAAGAACAAGGAGCCGATCCGTTGGCCAATGCGCTGTCTCAGGAGATACGGCTTTGACGCCGAGCTCTTCTCCTTCGAGAGCGGACGCCGTTGCGCCACGGGTCCCGGCATCTACGCCTTCAAGTGTCGCCGCGCGGAAGCCTTATTCAACTTGCTCCAAGAGTACATTCAGAACTCGGGCCAAGACGACGTAAGCCACGCCAGCAACCCCACGGGCGTTCATCCCAGCACCAATAGCGTGGTCGTGATGAACGTGGCAGCAAACGGTGGCATCCTGCGCTCGGGTTCCGTGTCCGTTTCCGACGTCGGAAACTACCTGGAACCCATCGTGCGGCACCGGTCGCGCAGCAACGCTTCCAGGGATGGCTTTTCCCGGACTGCCACGCAGAGCCTTCCCAGCAACCTGGCATTTGCCGACAACGGTCAGCCCCTTAATGGGGGCCCGCATTATGTCAATGAGGAGGTGGCTTCCCTGTCCGGCACTGATCGAGGCTCCTCTTCGCTCAGATCCCCGCTCACGCCACCGTCGAACCTCCCTTCGTTCCACGAGTACGCCAATACTGCCGCCGCCGCAGACGAGAACGATCCCGGTTCCGATCCGACTGCAGTTAGGTTGTCTGGCCTGCGAGAGGAGGAACCATCGACCGGCAATTCTACAGATATGAGTGAAGCGGAAAATCAGAAGCAAGGCTTGTATTCGTTCTTGGACTTGCCGAAAAACCTGGCGGGTGTGATGAAAGGCTCGAACGGTTGCAGGCAAGTTGTCTTGCGCGGGCATTCTTTGGACGACAATACGAACTATGCAAGGTTGGACGACCTGCTCAAACAGGAGCATTCGGCCAAGCACTTATACATGAACGTCACACCGGATGACTCGCAGAAGAAGCAGAAAGACAAAAACTTTGCGTCTTCCAAAGGGTACTCTTGTCGCGATCGCTTCTACGCCAACGTGGGTCCAAGCGGTCGCCAGAAGTCGGTCGAATCTCCGTCCTCCTCGGCGGTTCCTGCCACCGATGCCGCTCATCAGCCCCACTCTCAATCGTTGCAGCAGCCCGTCTCGCGCCAAGTCAACTACGCGGTGCTGGACCTAAATCACAGGGGGAGCAACAGTAGTGGCGGCAGCGTTAGTCTGGGCCCCGGCAACGGGGGCGGCGGGGGGTGCGACACAGCTCCCACTTCTCCCACCAGCCTGGCCACCCCTCCGGAATTCCTTTATAAGGGAGCCTTGGAAGGGTACGCCACTATTGACTTTGACAAGACGGCAGCCCTGTCCAATTCCGCCGTTCCCTGCTTGGACGAAGACGAGAGCGTGCGCAAGACGCGACACAACGGCAACATCAGCAATCTCCTGCTCAATAAACACGGTAGCGTGATTGGGGATTGATTTGCAAAGTGCTCAGTTAACTGGTTTTGATCAATTTATGCTTGGGGAATGTTCAAGTATTATGTAAGCAGTTTAAAAACGTTCCAGCTTACGTAAGCTGCTGAAATTCAAATATATCAGGGTTCATACTGAATTTTATAATTGGGCTTCCCTGACTTTCCCTGACGATAAGCACCACCATTTCTTCATTTGCAAATTTAATGCTAATGACAATTAAATATTATATTAGAGTTTGGAAAGTGAACACACGGTGCTTCACAGGGAATACTGTATTAAATTTTACATGACATACAAACTGACGTATTAAATTTCGATGACTTTTCAGGTCATTACAAACCCTCTTATCAGGGAACAAAATTCATATAAAACCTTCAGAAATTCAGATATGCATTAAAACAACAGTTTTCTAATGTAAGTAACATTGTGGCGTTTCAGTATTTTTCGACTATAGAAACTGCAATTTTAACTTTAGGAAAAAATCCTTCAGTTTTTCTCCTTTATACCATAAAATTTATGAAATATCGTTCATAATACATCAGAATTTCTGCCGCTTTAACGTCATCAAATTTTTGTATTTAACATTATATAAAGTTGTCATAGTTGACATTATTTCAACTAGCTTTTCTATTAGAATTATTATTTTTGTGTGCATTACATAACTTAAAGTTTGCCCCAGTGTTATTTAATACTTGAACAGACCCTTGTCGGAATAATGTTTATTAAATTGTGGAAAAAAGTGCGACAGATCGATGAAAAGATGCGAGCAGGAGAACATTCCTATATACATATATTATATATTTAAAGCGATTCAGTCACATATATTCAGCCTTATACAGACATAAATGCATATATACAAAATAGCATATATTATATATAGCTTGCAAAGCGGTCCGCTACGTACTTACGGTCAAGCTCCGACGTTATATTGTACGTACATGCCTCAGTCAAATATTATTTTTTGATTATATGAAATAGTATTATACATTTCTTTCTAGCTGGATATATAACGAACTCAACATGAAATGTTTGCTCACTTATAATCCCCATTTAGATTTATCGAGTACAGTAGGCCCTTACCACAGCTTCGTGCGCTGGTGTCCCAGCTTACACAGGGTGTCTACAGGTCAACTGAGCTCATGAATTTGGCGTGTAGAACGCAACAGCATAAAGGATCATGATGTTGCAATGTAAAAAAAACCAACATTAATTTTGAACTTTTATTTAAAGAATAGCAAAGTAGGAATAATGTTAATCGCACATAGAGATTTACAGTCGTTTATTCTTTCTAATCAAAAGACGTAAAAATATTTAATACCAGAATTTACTGAATTTTAATAGCTAGGCAACGCGGGAGTCCATTTTTTTTTAAAATAAACTATTTCAATTAATCACATAAGAAATAAAACTCAAAAATATGAAACTGTATCGTTTTTCCCCACTTATCTTTACCACTTATTTTATATATCAATATGTCTTAACTGATGAAATTATCTACATTATAGCATTGCTTATATATGTTTAGAAATTTTGGTGGATAAAATGCATGCATTATTCATATTTAGAATGCATGCATTGGTTATCATCAACAGAATTTTATAATAATGCTAAAATGTAGAGACATTTGTCAGTTAAGGCAATCTATCGTCCTTTTTGATTTTGGAGGATTTAAAAAAATTTTGAAGACGGGCAAAAAAAGGATAAATTTTTATTTTTACATGTTTTTACTTTCTATTATATTAATTGCAATACTTTTTTCTTAAAACAAGAATGGGTAGCTTGCTTCGCTGTTATTAACATTATATAATTTGTTTGTTGTCAAGTATTATTGTCTATTGGTTAGAAAATGGTGATGTGTTTAAATCTCTATGAGCGATTAACATTACTGAAACTCCCTCATAATTGTGAATGATTACCCCCTTAGCATATGGCATTTTAAGGTGACTGTAGGGTACTGAATTGAATTGCAATTTAAATTAAAAGCAGCTTTGGACAACTGATCGGATATTTTTTATCGGAGAATTGTGGGTTATGGTTATGAAATGTTTATGTAAATGTTAAGACCTTGTAAAATTCTAAAATCTTGTAGACACCCTGATCTATGTTAATGTACATAATAATATATATACTTTTGTGTGCATGTTCATGCATGCAAAGGACAGGCAGATCTTTCATTGATATAACAATAATCATGAATCTGATCCCATTCATAAATTGTAGAGCGCTCAGTTTCACTGCTGCTATGAACGAATGAATATACCAATAAAGATTTACCGATTGTCAGCTAAAGCTGTAAATGGTAATAGCCAAGAAATTGATCTGAATATCAGTTATTTTTAATGTTTCCAAACGAAAATGGTAGTAAATAATTTTTTTCATGATAGAAACTCATTATAATTTAAAGTGTTTTACAGTAATTATAAGTAAATTGAAAGACAAGTACACATACCATGTAAACAGCTATACGGTGAAGGCCAAATCTTTTAATCTTGGCTTTTTCATCTTTTTCCCTGGAACATAACTCGCTTGTTTTCTTTTATGGGCCATTGTTTGTAGCGCGTGTTTCTTGATCTTTTTTCGTGCAGAAACCTGAGGATCTGTGACGGCCTGTAATGTTGAAACCATATGTGAACTCATTGCCAACTACAATCAAATATTGTGCAATTAAAAATTGTCTAAGATTACTTAACACTTGCCAGATTCTTCTACCTGGCGACCAGATAGGATACTATACTCTTACCATACCGAAACATAAATCTCTCTGGTGGATGTATTTTTTAAAATTGACAAGCAGTGCCACCCAGTGTGGGACTTATTAAAATTTAACTGGGATAGGGTTCAGTAACTGTAATGACTAACCCGGTTACCCTCTCCCCAAACTACTGCCAGACCTATTTACAAGCTTGAACTGGGGGAGAAGGGTTTCATTAGAACTGGGAGGGTCCCCCCCCACCCAACAAATCCCACACTGGTGCCACAGAATCTCCTGCCTTAAAACCACATTATAGCTATTATATAACTGGCAGTGCAAAATAAATAATCAGCAGAAATTTAACGAAAATAACAAAAAAACATTTAAATTTAATTGTGTATTTGTCATAACCGCACTCATTGTCACAGTTTAGTACGTGCCAACCAAAATACTTAAAAAAGTTTGTGATGTTCAGAAATTTGTTATAACAGTTTGTTTTAATGAGGTTGTACTGCAAACCCTATAGAGAATAGTTGGATTAAAAAGTTTTGGTTATGCATAAAAGGCTCACCAGAAGGCTATGTTTCGATGCGGTTTGGGTAGGATATAGTAACCAAGCAAGAATGTGTTAGGCCTATCTGCTAAACATTCAACTTAACTTTAGGATTGAACATACTTTGTTGTTCCTAATACCTTTTCTAGCATCTAGGTGGATGAATTTGATAAGTGTTAAGCTTATAACTATAGAGGTAAAATTATTATTCAGAATGCAAATGGTGTTAAAAGCTGCAAACTAGTGCTAAATTAGTAATAACATTTTTGGAAGTACCAGCAATCATGGCAGCTGACCTTGGGAATCCTATATAAAATCTGCTAAACGTATTTTCTGTGAGTTTTCTAGGCCTGGACAAGCTCACGAATGAAATTTCTGAGTCAAAAGAAACTATCATAACTTTCTGCATTCCCTCTCAGGTAAAAGAATTTCCTTTGACCTTTCCAAAGCCATATGATGCATTCCAGCAATGTGTGAGTAAAATTTTTAAAAATCAAAAACAAATGCAAAATTGCCGATTGCAAACGACTTCTGCTTCTAAAAATAGGTCAGCCTGCAGGGAACAGAAGTGAACTGTGGATGTTATACATAATTTGGAAGGTTAAACAGATTGCTCCGAAAAATTACTCTTGAAAGTATATTTGCAACATGCCAACGAAGCAATGCAAAGCATTACTTTAATGTGATATGTAAAGCCTGCATAATATCTGTCAGCAGGAATGCAATTCCATGAAAGGTCGTTCATGTAAATTTTGACCGAGCCAGTCTTTGAGCTCTCGGTGGACTACTGATTTTAAAAATACATTTATACCTTATAATAAATTATCAACAATATAATTTGTTGCCTTTAGAGGGAAAGGGTCGTGACTGACATTTTGGCAAAAATGAGTTATGGGTAATTTTGATTTCAGTATATCACAGTTTTTCATTATAAACAGATTTTAGGCGTATCTTGTTCCATTTGGATTTAATTGGGTAATGTATCTGCTTCAGGTATGATTAGTGAATAGATATATCATTGTATGCATTTTATTACTGTCTATCCAAATGTGATTTTCCTACAATTAGTAAAACTGCAGGTAAAGACTCTTTCCCTCTAAGGTGACGAATTCCTAGTACACTGAACAATGTTAATCCAATGAAAATATCATTAATTTGCATATTTATCATCCTCATGCTTAAAGGGAATCTCTAACTTTGGAACAAGTTAATTTTAAAGAAAAAAAATGGAAAAGTTAAATAAAGAAAGACAATTCTAGCTTGAAATTAACTCACCATTAATTTCCAGATATTTTCTACATGTATATTGGTAACTAATTTAAACTATGTCAGTCAACTTAGGAATGTCATATCTATTCACAGTGTATAAAGCTGAGGATTATACTACAGAATACGCTCGATAATTCGAAAATCTTGATAATTCGAAGCCAAGTGTTGGTCCCTTGAAAAAATATCTTTAATTCGAAAAAAGTCAATGCATTTTGGTACCCTCGATAATTCGAAAAAAATTTCAAGCCAGCTTGATAATTCGAAAAACAATCGTCACATAAGCTCTATAATTCGAAGTATCTTCTCTCCCATTGAACAATGAATGATACCCCAATGAAACATTTAATTAAGTTTAAGTGTTTACATATCCAAAGCCCTTAATACATGCCTCATAATATAGGACTTTGGCCAGCTATTGGAACCTTTCCAACACAGAAATAAACTTACTTTTCTTTCAAGACTATATAGGACAAGACTAGTCCTAAAATTCCACAACTATCTTATGCTTAGTTATTTAATAATTTAATAATAATACCATTTGTGTTTAATATTTTCAAAGCCCTACACACCATGGTAACTACCATGGACAACATCGTGTCAGGGAAATTTACACAGTCGAAGATAACCAAATATTTCAAAACTACTATTTCATGTACTGTATAGGCCTACCTATCTATCCATTCATTTTCTTTTTCTAAATCTTTATTTTAATACACATAATAATTAAACATTTTACATAAATAATAAATAAGTTTCAACTTAACACAATTGTAAATTCATCAATCTCGATATTTCGAATTTTT
>JAQFYV010000291.1:0-12438 GCA_034695065.1 Choneiulus palmatus | reverse complement strand
CTATTAGAAGTTAAAAAATGACGTCTATTCAACGTTGAAAACTTTGGTTGAATAGACGTCATTTTGCTACTTGGGTAACGCTTAATCAACGTCAAAAAACTCATTTGGACGTAGAATAAACTTAGCGTAAAACGATTTCTAAACGTTGATTATTTAAGTTGATAAAACGTCAATTGCTACTTGGATAAGTGTCAATTACATTTGGTTTCCTGGATTATGCACGTGAATGCACGTAAAGTGGCCATATGACGTCAATAACGAGACAATGATTTCGTTCATGAATTATTTTTCTTAAATAAATATGCGTAACGTGATACTGAAATTTTAGGAATAGTATTTTTTTAATGTATAGGCTGAACTATTCTTGATAGAAAATTACTTTTTAAACGATGGATATCACTTAAAAATCTGTAAACTACTTTGCTTGTCAATGTTCTATTATTAGCTGCATTCAAATAACATAGAAAACTTTAAAAATACTTTTAAGTCATATAATTCAAATCCTGATTGGTATTTTCCAAGTAATTGATATTCTAATTCCACTGAAATCAGTTATAGTAGTAACTGCAGAAAGAAATTACCTCAAAACTTGAAAAAATTAAACGTTTACCTGCAGAAATCCGAGACGAATATTTCTAGTTGCTGCTGCTCATTTAGTAGAGGTGCAAATAAAGAGCCATCTGAAAATTTCAAATTTAAGAATAATTGATTGAATCATTTTTAAGAAAAGCTTTTGGTAGTAAACAATTAATCATTAAATTAATAATAACTTACCAGTTCCATTGATCATGTTACAATATTCATTTGGCCAAACATCTGTGGAGCTATAAATGCAAAACAATAAGATAAATGTAAACAAAATGCTACAGCAAAATATTTTGATCAATAAAAAAGGAAGAACTCAAGACGTACCCCTTGCCCATCCATTTATCGATTTTGTTAAAGTTTTCTACATTTGACTTGCCTGTGAACACAGTATACTGGCCGTCATCAGAACCATTTTTCTAGAGAAATAGCCCAATTATTAACAGTGATAACGTTTTCAAATAGAAATCAAAGCAACCAAACAAATATTTATGCAAATTGACATTTTCCAATAGTTTGCCTGCATTTATATTTTCTTTTTAGTAAACTATTAAATATAATTTAATTCAATTTCAGGAACATTTTTATGTATGGTGCAGTCAGTATATATAAATCCCATGTCCTCCATTTACAGGAAATGACTGGATAAAATTAGCAATTCATAAAATTAGCATTTAATGCATTTGTGTTTTTTTTATTAATTTGTCTTTTGGTTAGAAAAGAGACACTCAATTTGAATATTATACCATTAATTTTAAAACTGCCCACCTTAAAAGTGCACTCTTCAGGAAATATTATTAAAAATGTGGTAAAGTGCACGTGCCAATTACATTCGGTTCGATGGAATATGCACGAGCACTGCATCACTTTTTGAAACAAAAATTTTGAGATAAGTGCATCCTTAATCCTAAAATACATTTTTCAGAAATTTTTTTCATACAGGAAGCTGTTATTATTGAAATCTTGTGAAATCATGTAGAACATTGCCATTCTACCAGGGGTTATGCAGTGACGTCAAACACTGATATCTCACCAGTCTAATTATATTTAACACATTATTTTTAAACTATTTGTATACAACACAGTTCATAAAACTATTAGAAAATGTCTATTTTTGCTGTGAGTTAATGCTTGTCAGCAGTGTCCGTAAGGTTTCATTGCCCTTTATTGCGTTGAATTGAAATTTATTGACCTACCCCATAAAAATATCCGAACTTCGTAAAAGGATAATATCCAAAAATTTCTCGGGCAACTTTAATCAGCGGATCATCGTAGCCATCAAATAAAAGCTCTTTTATACTTCGGTGTATGAAAAACGATTCGTGTAAAACGTGAAATACAGAAGTGATTGCAAATTTTATTAACGGTCCAGCCGTTTTAAACATATAAGCTGTAGCCTGAAATATCGAGAAAAAAAAAAGAATATAATTATTTCAATAAAAGTCAATTAAAAATCTTTCCAACCAGAGCCAACCAAAATCAACCAAAATCAACCAACTGGCGGCCAAGAGGAAAATTAGGAACAGCATAGATTGTGCTACTAGCATGCAAAGTCAAAAGTACTATGGATATACTAGTAGTTATATTTTCTCTACATGCTTAATATAAACCAAATTTTGGCAATTTGTATATATATATATATTCAAATTATATTCAATATATATATTCAGACGATTTATAAAAATAATAAGAAAAACAGAAAAAAAAAGTTTTATCAGACAAATGACGTTTAAGTAACTTAAAAGGGAAGACCACCCTAACAATTTTTTTTCTTTCGATAGTAAAGTGAATAAATAAATAGTATTCCTAAAATTTAACAACTATGTTATGCATAGTTATTTTATAAAATAACTATCGTGACGTCGTTTGCTGATACACGATGTTGTATGAAACCATGTTAAATTTGTGCTTCTTTTTTTTTTCAAACTACACTAAACATATATACTTGCCAAAATTTGAAAATTGACTTTTTGATATGCTCTATTGTCTATAAATAACATTTTTTAGGGTCGTCTTCCCCTTTTATAATATAGCAAATAATTAGTTCCAAGTTACCATCATGGCCACCAGGTTGTGGGATTTTACACGGGTTTGGGTTGGACAGACCACTACTAAATAAATCATTCAAAATTATTCATGCAAATAACTAATGCTAACCAAAACAGGCATATTAACAGTGGTAACCATATCTTCTTCTGTCCCAACGGATAATTCCGGGTGAAATGTAAATGTTTTTATCTTGCGATATGATACAGTACCATTGTCATGGAATCGAATTGCAGCCCTATCCCAATGCTCTCTGAAAAAAGAACAAAAATTAAAGATTAAAATTTCTATTTGATTTTTTTCAATCAACTAATATATGATACAATGACGTCAGTAAGGCAATACCCTTGCCAATACCACATAAACATTCGCAAACAAAATATTGAAAAAAACAAAAATATTTTTTATTTGTTAAGGGACAGTGTAGCAAATGTTACAAAGGAAGATGCCCAATATTTGGGTTCAAGGCAAAGAAACAAAAAAATAAGATTCTTCCACAAAACTGAGGTTAACAATGACGTCAATATGTTTCTAAAAATATTTCGGAATCTTGAGATTTATTCAGCCTGTCAGCTGTCAATATAATAAAAATCATTACACTTTCTATATAAAAACTAAGACAAACTTCACTGCGTCATTCATGGATAATTATCATGGCTTTAGGCAGTTTGATAAGAAAATAAATTCTAGAAAATCAAAAGTGCATTTTTTCAAAATAGTACCTAATGCATTAATTATTTTTTTTTAAAATTATGCTAATTTTGATAAACGTATGCACCTGTTTATTAGCAATAATTTGATTTACATAATCATAAGTAATCATTCTTCCAGTTTTATGTTGAGTATAAACTGGTACAAGTGACGCCTGTACTTACAAAGGAACCTTCCAGCCAGTAAATCACGGATTTTTCTCAAATTTTCAGAATGAGTTCAATTTAGACCAAAAACACTCCCATTGGTCGCTTTTCATGCCATGATGCGATTTCGATTTTTTATTAATTTTTTAAGTTTTTGAATCCTCGGAACCAAAAAATTCCTATGGGATTTAAAATTGGAATTTCGTCGGTTTCTAAGGGGTGATATGGTCAAAATCTCAAAAATTGAGCCAACACTTTTTACATAACACTAAAAACATGCAGTAATGATAAAAAATTAGTCAAAAGAAAATTGTTTGGCAATTTTATCCATTTACCCTCACTATTTGATGATTTGACTTGAACTATTTGTAGGCCAATATGTTGATTTTTATAAATCAAAAACACAAAATCTCTAGTGAATTTTATTAAGGTTTTGATCGTAAACAAGGGGGACTATTACAAGTTTTATCAAAATATTGAAAAATTACAAATATTTATGTTTGCATTAACACTTTTAGAGAGTTTTACAGTGTTAAAAATGCAATACAACAGTGCTACAATGTTAAAATGTTTCAAGTCTATTTTGCATGAAAAAAGTGTTGGCTCAACTTTTGAGATTTTGAAAATTTCCCCCATATCCCTTAGAAACCGACGAAATTCCCATGTTAAATCCCATAGAGATTTTTCCGATGATTCAAAAACTTAAAAAATTCATAAAAATTTGAAATCACACCATGGCATGAAAAGCGACCAATAAGAGTGATTTGAGGCTCAACAGAACATACCGAAAATTTGAGAAAAATCCGTGATTTACTGGTTGGGAGGTTCCCTTGTTAGTTTCTTTTCATAATTTCTTTTGTTGGCATTGTAACAGAGCTCAAAACATTTTTCACACGTTTTGGCGTTGTGAAAGATTACTCCAGTTTAAGGGGGGATGATGACTGTGTTAATGGTCCATAAGATTTTATTTACACGTTTGCTCGGCAACCAAGGTGCCCACAGACATAACAAAAATACGAACTTGAAAATGCAAATATCTAAATACTTTTTCTTTCAAGAATATACAGCCAGAAAATCCTATTCCCAAATTACACAACAATGTTATGCTTAGTTATTTAATAATAAATTAAAGAAAAAAAACTAAATACCTGAAACACCACTGATATGTTATTAATGTTGTTTGATTTCATTTTACAATTAAGTGCAAATCAAGGACATCAAATGCAATTTGCACGTGCTGTGCACCACATCTTGGAACTAAAGCATGTGAGCGTGAGCAGAATCATCTTTGTTTGAATGAAAGGGCATCTGTCGTCAGCAAGTCATTTCAAATTTATTTCTATATTTTATAAAATAGCTATGCATAACATAGTAGTGAAATTGTAGGAATAGTATTTTTTAATGTATACTCAAGACAGGAACATTTTTTCATCTAGTGTGTACTACCCCTTTAAAATGAATTCCTAACAAATTTTACCAATCTTTAGAAGCTTACACCATTGTCTAATTGAACGCAAGAAGAAAGGCCAATAATAACAGTTTGCCCTTGCAAAAAGGAGCTCATCAATACCTATAAATTGTTATCCTCATCAAAGTGGTTTTTTTATGTCATTAAGGTAAATTTGTTATGTGAATTTGTATTTGATGTTATAAAATTTTTCAAAAATCGCTCATTTTCGTGTAAATTCGCCCCTATACTAGCCATTAAAATGTACAGTGAACATGCGTTTTTAAATGGCGTTCCATACGTCTGCTTTGTTCGTCATGGTAGTGCTGCCATCAAACGAGCCAGACTCCTAACTGGCGTTTAACATAATTTCCCCCTTTTTTTACATATATTTTGATATTAATGCAAGCTCTATATGTTGAGCAAGATATGTTGCATATTAACGGGTCAAGGACCGATTCATTACGATTTCAAAATAGTTTGACAAAGGTATAAAATAAATTCATTGTGTGTTCCCTTTTATAACTTTTGACAAATACATTGTAGGCCTAATAATTCCTATGTTATCATACCAGTGAAATAGCATTCGTTATAGGCCTATAGTGTAAAAAAGGAAAAATGATAAACAATGTTTAGGACAAAAGACTAATATATTTTTAACTCAAGACCAAATAATTTAGGCTGCTTTGGTTTAGAAAATGCAGAAATCAAAGTTTAAGGTTTATCAATCAAGGTTTTAGTAAATTGTCTTTGATATCCACAAGTGTTAAGGATGGGTTTCAGCCATGTTAATCGCCCAATATTGCCATTTTCTAACCAGAAGACATAAAAATACCAAAATTAGTAGAATGTCAGTAGCTAGGCGAATTGCTTGGGTTTGTTTGAAAAAAGTATTCAATTCATAATACAATAAAATTAAAAACGTGCATTTAATGAAAATTTATCATTTTTCACCTATCTTTAAAAAATTGTAAAAAGTAGTTCTTTGTCTAATGGCCATATTCACCAACCAGAATTAAATTTAATTTCGACGTTAGGCCATTTAAAATACATTATCTTAATTCTAGTTTAAGGATAATTAAGGTTGGTGAATACGGCCTTAAATAGAAAATTACGACGGTATGTTTTAGCTGATTAAATACACAAAATTTTAGCATTTTTAATGTGCATGTATTTATAAATTTTGATTGATGGTATAACTGCATTTTAAATATTTATAATATCTGCACTTTATCAACCTATATATTTATATAAGATATATTACAAATGCTAAGATGTATAGCGCAGCATTTCATTAGTTAAAACATACCATCGTCACTTTCTCCCTAAGAAAAATGGCCGATTTTTAAAAAAAAAATTAAAGAAAGAAAAGAAAACGGATAAATTTTCATCAAAAACACGTTTTTTATAGTATTAAATTGCATTACTTTTTTAACGCAAATCCAGGCAATTTGCCTAGCTATTAAAATTCTGCAAATTTTGATATTTTTATGTCTTCTAGTTAGAAAATGGCAATGTAAAAGTATGTCTATGGGACAGTAACATGGCTGAAACATCCCATATATAAGAAGCAAGGTTATATTGGATATATTAAATATCACAAATTTGAAATAGCTAAGTCAATTATTATAAGATTTTAAACGCTGACGTTAAGACGTTCTCAAAAATTCTATAAAAAAATGACATTCAAATTAAACATGATACAAAAATAGCTTATGGCCGATGGCAATAGATTAACAATTTATAAAATTACATGAAAGTGGTTTGGTGAGCTGAAGTTTGAGACAACGTAGGCAACAATATTAAGGCAGTAGCCTTAAGAATTCATAATTTGCCATAAAAAAGACGGCCTGGGATTAAATTTATAAACTTTTGATCTATTACATCTGTAGGCCTATGGTTGGCATGTTTCACATTTTATTGAAACCCATTCAAGGGCCCCTATTCATTGCTTTAGCAAGCAAGTAGTACACAAGTAAGTTTGGGTAATTCCATACACGCGTACACACACATCGAATAACAATAATAATAAAAATAAAAACTCTGATACTTTAAAATACGACAATAGTCTGTCTCAAGCCAACATTTACCATAGTTATGATACCACCTAGCGACCGAGAAGGCAACTACAAACTGTCAATAAAGTTTAACTTGAAACTTAACTTTAAAAGATAATGTGCTACATCTGGAAATATGCAAGCAAATTATCAAATTGGCAGCTCTTAAGTTTCCTTCTTGGTTGCTATATAGATGCATGGTAACTTTGCCATATGTTAAACTTATAACAGATTACAAGATACTTAAAAATCAATTATAATATATAGATGCTTAAAAAATGTATTTCTTACTTATATACATAAGGGCCTATTTCTTGGACAGCAGGCTTAGACGTTATCCATGGAAATTCATCTCTATTTGTTATATTAAAAACGTATACTTTTAAATAAATTGGTATAGGTGGCTCCTTCCATGCAGTGTATACTTGTGAGCCTGGCTCTAAAACAAAATTCTGGAAAATAAAGAAATCCCAATTAGAGATAAATAATTTTCAACTAAAAAGATTCTAAAACATAAGAAAATTAGCATAATTTTGTGTTAGCACCCTTCATCGATAGCCATTTATCAAAATATGTACCTTTAATTTAATAATAAAGACTTAACTGTCATAATTTTAGCTATCATTAATTCTAATTACATGTAGTAATAAAATAATTGCCATTGAGTATATTTATCTGCACAATATAACAGACGGCATATAGAGATTGATGCACAGCATGCAGAACAGACAAATCAATTAAACTCCCTATGACATCACATGATAACAATGGTCATCTTACATGGACTTTTCGATAGTTTCATGAAATTTATTAATTATGGTAAATCAGGTTTCTGGCAGCAATTTTAGAATTTAAGAAGTATACATATATTTTATCTAAGCTTTTTTTTTTACTAAGACCGCACATCAACTCCCAAATTTAAAGAAATTTCATTTCAATTTTATAACACTGTCAAATTATGGATAAAATAATTCATTTTAAGAAATAAGTTTTCGATTTTTTTATAATAATTGTTTGGACTTTTCACAAGTCCCATGCAAGATTTTTGCTGCATTTTTAGTGGAAAAGGTTGGTGAGAAAACGATGAATTAATTAAAACTTTCCTAAAAAAATTATTTACAGACACTGAAGCTGTTTTTCTATTTGATCAATCAGGCCCCAGAGACGATGAATTCATTAAAATTTTCCTAAATATAAATTTATACACACACTGCAGTATTTTTTTTATTTGGGTAATCAGATTACAACTTAACAGCTTAAAATTATATTAGTATTTATATATATGTAATATTTTAATTAAGCAATATTTCTTCCAGCCTTTTGTTTATAGACGAGCAAGGTCAGGTAATGGAATTACAATTTAACTTTTTATAGCAATCAAACAGGTGACCTAGTTATAAAACAAAATTATATCAGAACAAGCCTACAATACCCAAAATCAAATACAGACATCACCTGCCATTAAAGGCTGTCAACAATCAATTAAAAACAAATGATTCTAGTTAATATTTAATTAATTATACGGAGTTATAAAGGATTGGCTTTATCCATATAGAATTAATTGCTAACAAACTCATTAGACCTAAGGGATGCAAAAGTCAATACATGTTATTCCTAATGAATTTCGTACATGGGCATAGAAATTAATTAAAATGCAACCCTGGTTTACGCTCATGCAGGGCAAATGTCATTGGAATTAAAAGAAAGGTAGGTTCTGGAAATCCCAAAAACTCCCAAAAATGCATATTTATGAATCTTCGAAATGCTAACAATGACAGGTTAGTGTAATGAATGTCACTGAAATATATGTTTCATAATCCTTATAATACAGTGAACACATTAAGAATTACTAATCAATTTGAACTCTGGTATCAAATATTTTTTATTATAATTCAAGACGTAATGTTATCAAATAATTCAGATATAATAATTCATTTTCAAATTGTCAAACTGATTATTTAAAATGCAAATGTAAAGCAGCATGCGTACTATTAATTAAATCTAACTATTTTCACGTATACACGGATAAAAAAGTATTAAGAATTTAGGCATAAAAAATTCGGGTCAATTTGTAATTGTAGATTAGGCATAACGAAATACTTATTTTGAAATATCGACTATACAGCCTGAAGAAGCAGCACTTCATAAATCGTGTCAAAGTGAGCCAGCATAATATTTGTCACAGCCTCTGCATTATAATTCATTTAAATTGTAGACTGCACTTCAGAGATGTCAAGTTTAATAACAACAAACACTTAAATAAAAACAAAAATAAGGGAGTAAAAAGTAAAGGTGACCTTTATTGAGAACTAATTTGCCCTGGAGGACATGCTAGCTTGAGCAAAAATTTGGGAACTACATCCAGCATGTGTACCTTTTGAGGCCCCTTATAAATTTATGAGTTTATAAGCAATTTATAAATTATCAGAAACCATTTAAGGTATAATCATGGTAAATAACCCTTCTCCTTCCAAACAAAACTTAGTAAAATATCGCTACAACACAAAAATTCCTCGAATTTCAGAGATCAACAATTTCATCTTTCAGAGATCAACAATTTCATCTTTCAAAAATCAATTGGTAATATGCATCTTATCATGTTTTTTAACTTACATTGTCAGTTTAAAGGGAAAACCATCCCTGGTAAAAGGATCTTGCAAGAGTATACATTACAGAAATATTATTTCTAAACCTTTATAGTATGTATAGTTATTTTATAAATAATTAGAATAAATTTTGATTGAGACTGTTGCTGACGTCATTTGCCATCCTATTCAAACCAAAATGTGTTCTGAATTTGCACGTGCATTAACAGGTCAATGGTGTTTCAGCCATGAATAATTTTTTTCTTTAATTTATTGTTAAATAACTAAGCATATTTGTCTTGCGAAATTCTTCCCCTTAGCAAATATATTACGGGCGTCCATACGTGACACCGAAAGATGTTACCAAATTGGATATGAAGTGTACAAAACGGAATGGGGAGTATCAAATTAAAAAAAATGGTATTTGCATAATGTGTATGGCCCCTTTGAATTGACTAATTAAAACTATGGTACTCCGTCAACATGAATAAAACCTTAAATGTTTTCTTATCAAAAAATAGCTCTAATGACTGACTATTATGACAATTTGTTTTTCTAAAATAAGGAGTCAGTGTACAGGTCCAAAATGAAGGTTTGAAGGTTAATTTAACAGCCAGTTCGGTCAATGCATGCCTATGACCGTACACAAAGGGTCAAACATATTTTTTTTAATAGATGAGACCCAAAAAAAGCATCAGTCATTTATTAAAATAAAATGTCAAGGTGAAACAACAGGCCTTTACTATATATAGGTAAACATTTTTTGCACAGTATAATTCAATGAGAACTAAATTGCATTATGAAGGATAATTGAGCATGCAATATTCATTTATATATTTTCATAAAATCATAAATCTATAGTTGAACTTCAACGACTGAAAAGAACTATAATTTAGTTAAGATAAGCTAAATAACACAGTCTATAGTGCTTGTAAATATATGTAGTAACCAGCATCAAAACACAAACAAGTTCTACCTTTAGCCTTAGGTCAGTGAAAATTAACAAGCCCATTGTCCTATATATTCAAGATCATTTTGGAAACATTCCTGCTGGACAAAGGCTCGCCATAGGTTAAAATAAGGGCAGACCATCACGCCACCTTTGTCTGGGAAAGTGAAAAGTCATAATTGGCACTTATATTGTTATGAAATCATTGATAGACATTAATCATTAAGATTTAATCACACAGGTAATTGAAAATTGAAAAGCAAAAATAATTTGTTTGGTGTATTACTAAAATATTACACATTGAAAGTGTACACAAGGGATTTATTCGTTGCAAACTTAAAAAAAAATTAAATTAATTTACTTGAAAGGGATATTTGATTCAACACTATCTAATAACAGCGTAATTGCTTAATAAACTGTAAATAAATAAGGGTTTCTGCCATTTGACATTGCTACCAATTATAGGTTATTAATTAAAAGTCAATGTTTCCTTCCTTATGAAAACTATGGGACATATTCCCACCCAAAATATTACAGGAATTTTCTCATAATATAAGAATATTAGAGGCTATAGACATTTTTCATAAATATAACACTAATAACTGGAAGTTTTCCAAAAAATGCAGAGTTGTTAAATTAATGTGTTTTCCTTAAATATTGGAGTGTTCACTTTTTTTTTAAATATATTTTAATATAACTTTGGTATAAGATATATACCCCATTTAAACTTAATGATAGGCTACTCTTAATTTAGGAAAAATTATCAAATAGTCATTCTTGGCTAGGCATAGGTCTAATTGTACATCATAAAATTAAAAAAAGTGAAACTGCTTCTTAACTTTGATAATCTAACATGCATTTAAGCTGTATGATAATCACAGAAATAATAAAACCAAAGGACATTTGCGATAATAATGGCAAAAAAAGTATATAAATATATAGTAATCAAGAAAATAAATATATCAAGTCACAGCTGCCATTCATTGATTAATACTTTTATTGAAATTTATTACTATTCAAACCCATTTTTATTAAAAAGACTTAAGAATTTCAGTTTCCTTTTAAAATGAATACAATAATTGACTTAAAAAAATCATAAGCCAAATGAATTAACCAATGGATCTGGTTAAAATGAATTACATAATGCATTGGAGTGAGATTTAAGTGGTTAAATAGAAAAAAAGCTACTGGATCAGAAATCAAAACACGTAATGAACATTATAAATTAACGCCATAAATTTGAGATGTCTTGAAGGACATATAGATAACATTTTAGACAGTTCTAAGTATGAAATTTAAAAAAAATCCAGAAAAATGGCAGCAATTCCTTGTGAATTAATTTAAAAATAATAGCACGTAGTTTAGAAATAGCAAGACAGCATCCCTCAATATAAAAAATTGAATAATACATCGTTTCTATTAAGAATTAATTGCTATACAACATCTAATCAGAAGGCACCAACAATCGATTTTTAGCTGATTTTTCCTCAAAAACTGTCTCGAGGCAAATCCTAACATTTAGATAAGTATTTGTGACAGAATATGTGCGGAAATCGTTGGACATAATAGGTTAGGACCAGAAATTAAGTCTGGAAATGCGCTTATATACCTATCCCAAATGTAGGCACATTTGTGATGTAAATAAGATCATAAAAAAATTAATATGTTTTATTTAAAAACTACGAGGGTAAACTTATGTAAATTTATAGAGACTACTTTTTCATGTAGGTGCCCACCAGTATGTTAAATGCGGATTTTAGTTTACTGATGGCTCAACAGGGGGCACTAAAATATACCTTGTTAATCTGAAAACTAATAAACTTAAGACCAAGACAATTCTACAACAGGTATGGAATGTATATGCTATGAGTTTGGCCACTTGCATCGGAATGCCTCTAGATGGCGCTGGAAT
>JAQFYV010000290.1:0-12442 GCA_034695065.1 Choneiulus palmatus | reverse complement strand
TCAGCTTCCAAGAAGGTTAACTAAGGTGAACATTCTTCACAGTTATATGGTCATTGGAGGTGCAGCACCTTCTTTAAGAAAAACCGACTTTAAGAAAGCCTTCGACATTCCTAAGAAAATGCATGGTCTGTTTCCCTTTCTCCAGGCAATTTCGTTTCCTTTTTGGCTCTCTGTTGCTACCTGCTTGGGTTGTGCATGTATCCCACCAACTAACTCAATTTATATTAAAAATTATGTACAGAACATGAATGAAACTTTGGAAGGAATTTTATAATCGTATCCGTAGTTGTTATTATTATTGTTATTATAACTTGACTTAATTGCGTTAGGTTCAAGAATCTATGCTATGAAACTGTGTTTGCAGGCCATGTGGTCTGTAGGGGATAACTCGGCATAGGCCTATTTTTTACTTTTTATGCATGAAAGGGTTGGTGGTCCTAATTATTCTTGATCTTTAAAGAAACCATTCAGTCATGTCCTTTTGAATGCTAAAGGGAAGTTTGAAATGAGTGGCTGAATTAGGTCTTAGGAAAGTCTTAAAAATATCTCCAGCAGGTTTCAATTCAGTATTTGTCACTTGTAGGGGGATGGCTATTTGGAATGCTAGCACCGCCATTTTGTTTTGCATTTGTGAATACAGAACATGTTGTAGAACAATTAAGGCTTAATCATTCATTAAATTGTTTTCCTGAAAAAATGTTTTCTTTGATATGGGAAGTTTTATATATAAGACACCTTAGAAAAATAAGTAGGCCCATGCTTTAAAAGTTTAATGCAAATGTTAATAAAAAAAATTCATACAATTTTCACAATTACATTAAGACAATTTGTGATTTTAATGGTTCTAACTACGGTATATAGGAAGTAATCAGATGACGTCATTAACCAGTCAATGGTGTCTCATCAGTGAGCATAGCTATTCGTTTAATTATCCAATAAATAAGCATATTATATTGTAGTAATACAATTTTAGGAATAGTATTTTGTATGTAGGCCTATACTCTTAAAAGAAAAAAAAAATTGTCCATGAAATTTCTAATGACGTTACATGTTCTGTAAAATATTGGAATATCCTATTTTTTACATATTTGTAAAAGTTATGTAAAGTAGTTACTTTTTTTAAAACAGTGGCCATAGGTGGTTTGGGCAACATACACTTATTTGAACTGTAGGCATTCTTGTTCTGCTAAAGCCATTAACCCATTGGAATTTATTCAATAAAATATTCCTAGGAGAATGTGATTTAGCAAAATCCCATTTTCAGGAATTTTTCTAATTTCCTAAAGCTCCATGCATTAAGAGCAAGCAAATATTCCATAAATCGTTGCAATTCATTGATGAAACAGGGTATGAACCCTGACTTACAAAAAATAAGGTTTTTCATGGGAAGTACCTACCCCTCACTTCTTGTGGGTGCTTTCTGATGCCCTCCGAGGCATTTAGCCCTCCCTGGTCGTTTTTTTGTCCCTTCTTCTAAACACCAGAACCCTCTTGGAATGCATGCTATGCAAGGTCCTTATTATATACCCAAATAGTGTCAGATGGTTGGTTGATTGACCAATAGACCTTTTGCCGTGGGAACTGACTTCAATGAGAGCATGAACCATTGATAAAAAGGACTGCAGGCATACCATACAGGCTATAATTATGTTAGGGCCCATAAGCAACACTAGGCCCATTCATGAAAACCCAACATAACCTCGAAATTAAGCCCGAACTATATGCAGGAATGTGTCGTTGTGTTGTGTCAAAGCATTCTCACGCTGTTTTCACTTTTAATGGACATTTTACAGACATATCACACCCTTCAAATATTTTATGCCTGTGAAATCAAGGCATAAAAGTGGACATAATTTTATGGAAATTTTTCATTGTGATTAAGTGTTGTCCCAAGATTACTAGGGAGATTGTCTCACTTTTAACTTATTCTCAGTAATGTGGGCGGAGCATAATGTCTCTGGTCTACAAGTGACATCACTAATATTGGTGTGTGTTAAATGTGAGTGACATCTTGAAATAGACACAGACTTGTAGGATAATAGACAGTGTTGCATTTAATGTATTTCTCGGTGAGGTGGGCGGAGCATGGTGTTTTGGCCCATAGTCATATTGAAATGGCAGAAATGTTTAATGACTGATTGCAATTGCTATTTTAGAGTATTAGTTTATCGTGAAAATAATTATTTTTTGGTCAAATAGGAATTTTAACCGGTTTACAAAAAGTTGGCTAATAGGCCTATATTCCACGATTTTATAATATATTATGTAGTAATTTTGATTTCATTAGACAGCTACTATTAAAGTGGATGATGACTGCTATTAATGATCCAATGGAATTATATGCACTTTTGCTCGGCAACTAAAGGGCCCACATACATATTAAAAATGTCAAATTGAAGGCAATGCTAATTTCTAGGTATTGACAAAGTCATTTTCTCAAAAATGTGTCCCAATAATTAAATCAATAATTTTTTTAATATTGAACTAACTTGTGTGCGTTTTTAAATACATTACATAGTTTTGACTTATTTCGTCATGGTTGTACTGCCATCGAATAAGCCATATTACAAAGGAATTAGGCTTATATTATACAAAAATAAGAAATACATGAAAAAAAGTAGAGTAAAGTCAGCCACAGTGTTTTTTTATAATATAGTGGCATGCCTCTATTAAAGAACCTTGCTTGTTGTCATTTCAGGATTGGGAGCTCTTGGTGTTGAGCAGGCTTAATTGGAATACTTCAGCAGTTCTAGCCAATGATTTCATCAACCCTTTGATGGCGAGGATACCTCAGGTGAAAGACATGGACAAAATACGACAACATGCCAACATATTCATCTCTCTATGCTCAACGGGTAAGCCATGTTTTCGTACAAACAATAGCTTTTAGAAAGCCGCATTTAGTGAAAATACCATTTTAAAAGTCTTATCAATGCATTCTCATATTACCTCAAATTTCTGTGGTATCATCTATTAGTATTTAGTATAACTACTTTCTCGGTACTATAAATGTAGTTTCCAGATTGACTAATTGTTGTGATATTATAGGCCTAATGGAGGGTAAGCCAAGTACCATGTAATTTT
The DNA here is from genome assembly GCA_034695065.1 of Choneiulus palmatus. Lineage (NCBI taxonomy): Eukaryota > Metazoa > Arthropoda > Diplopoda > Julida > Blaniulidae > Choneiulus > Choneiulus palmatus. The sequence continues at coordinate 9,358 of JAQFYV010000290.1, read as the reverse complement.
ACTTCATAATTTCATACTTTTTAGACGTTGCATCTTGCCTTGCTTACTCTGTTCCACTCTATTTCATACAATTCCACTATATGTTCCATGGAGCGCCTTCTGGTGAGCCTTTTTGCATTAGCAAAACTTTGAATCATTCCTCCTTACAATATGACAGCTATGGATAAGCAGGGAGTTAGCTGACATCGTTTGGAAGGTTATATGGAATTTCTTGATCTTTAGACATGAGTTTTCAAGACATCAAATTAATTTTTCAAGGTTAATAGGTTAATTTTAAATTCCATATTATTTTCATGCCACTACTTTCAAAGTCAAGAGCACATGCAACCATTTTGTAAAAAGACTACTTTTTTCATTTAGGTGCTCCCTGGAGGCTCCCTGGAGGGCGTTTCATGAGACATGGTTAGAGTGGCTTAAGAGTATAGCACAAATTGGAAGCAAATGATAAGATACAATTAAATTTCAATCCCATACCATGATCCTAATTAGTTCTTTCACTGTGAAAAGAATAGGATCATGGAATACCTAAGTGCAGAATTTCACTTTATACCTTAATATAGCAAAAAGTACCTAATAAATGCTTGCTAAGCGATGGCGCTTAAAAGTTGTCTATTATATAACATTTCTATAAATAGCCAAAATAACTTCCAGACTTCTAACAAGATTTAAGTGCCAGTTTTTAAAATCTTGGCTGCATTTTTTACATGCTAAATAGAGCAGAAAATCTGTTATTTTCCAAAGAAAACAAAATCTCCCTGCTCTCAATTTCCCTTTTGATTTCTGTGTAATATTTTGCCGATTACACATGGAAATTATACACATGACTTAATAATTACATTGCATAACGAAATTGCTTTCAATTTGGATGTTTCTCGATGACGATTACTGCTTCGGGAGGGAATTCTTGAAGTGGGCCATTGATGGTTGATATAGGGGGTGTAATGTCTAAGTAATATGGTGGTCAAAATAACAATAAACTGAAGTAGACCAAGAAAAAAAAAGGTTCACCCTTGGTTGATTCTTTTATTCAAATCTAAAACCAAAATTATCTCAGTTTAGTTGTACTCACTTTTGTTCTGTTGGAATTCTATGAATAATTTCTTATGTTGTATGAGAACTTTAGCAAGGAACAAAAACCTCAGTTGGAGCTAATAGACAATCAAACATGGCCGCCCATGGGGCTGACATAATGGATTTTTTTCCCCCAATTCGATCTTATGGTTCTTCGAGAGTCACATTAAGCTCGTGCAGACGACTTGATTATGTTGTAGGAGTTATTTGCCTGTCTGATGTCTGACCCAGAGGCGAACTTAAGACTAACAATGTCAGGGGGCCATGGCCAATTGAAAGGTTGGGGTTCAAGACTGTAGACACACCTCTGTATGGGTTAAAAAAATTGATAATATTTACTTATTTAATATAGTTTTTAATTTTATATTTGTGGTTGTACAAATTTGACATAAGCAAAATTTACAATTTATTTGATTGCTTTGGTGGATTCACTTTGGATTTGCTGGATCCGTCCTCCCAGTTTGCTGACGTCATAATTGTACGGCCCTCTTTTAAGTCGAAAGCAACGTAAAAATTATTTAAAATAGTTAAAAGGAAAATCACCCTCAAAAATTATACTTTAAAGCAAAATCTAATAAGAAAAAATTTATGCACGACAATTTTCACAGCTATGGTATGAGTAGGCCTATGTATTTTCTGAAAAAGAAAATTTGATTTTACTTTTCGATCATTTACTATTAAATAAAAAAATAAAAAGTATATGGAGATTCATATTAGGAAAGTTTTAGGAATAGTATTTTTTATGCATGTTATTAAAAAGAAACAACAGTTTTTCTAGGGTGGTATTCCCATTAATTTAATCTAGAAATTTTTGTCAATCAGATATATCTGATGCATATTAAGTAAAATAACAACATGTATGAAAGTAGCACAATAACACATCCTGACAAAATTAGTTATCCCCTTTTTTGTTTTACGTCATATGTAAACGATCTGAAATGTCTATGAGCCCAATGACCAGGTGACTACATGTCATGATTTTCAAAACATGACTCCAATACAAAATTATTAATTTTAGATTGTGATGTCTGATGCCTGCAAAATTCAGAGATTGGTCTATAATGTAATCAGCTGTTCCAATTCCAATACATACCAAAATATGTGGCCTGGACTAATATTGATAAAAAAATATGGGTACACAAAAGTTTATCCGGGCCACCACGTGTAGACTTGATTTCGATTGTTGATGGGTTGAAAGTTGAAAGAAGAGCAGATGCCGAAATCGGGGTTCTCTAGCGGATTGTAACAAGGGGCACCCCCAAATAGTAGCAGATGACATGGTTCCCAAGAGCCTTTATGTACCAAACTTTCACTCAATACCTCTGCAGTTGGCACGAGTCATATTTAAATATTCTCCCCTTGGGCCAATCCCTTGGCCCAGCCACCATTGTTAACTAATGGCACTTTTTTTACATCTAACACTAAAACGTGCTGCATTGGTCATGAATGCAAATTAATAGATAAATTGCTGGTGAATAGCTTCGCATATGGTGAATAAACTTTTAAAACTCTGGCTTGCATAATGTCTCCCAATTTGTGACAGTCTGGAAAAGCATTGAAGTGTTCGCTCCAGTCTGAACACTGTCCAGAAAAAAATCGTATATGATGAATTTAGCCCTTTTTTATCAAAAGTAGTGTCATCCATAGAGATATTCCAGTAATTGTTTCATTACATTTAGTTGCATCAAGTTTACAGCTTGTTATGGTAGAACAACCATGACGTAGAAAAGCAGAAATATGGAATGTCATTTAAAAGCGCATGTTTACTGAATTTTCTAAGGGGTGGCATGGGGAGAATTTGCATATGAATAGTTTTTTTTTCTAATTTGCAAACCAAATATTTACTTAAAAATACATAAAAATATCCCATAGAAGAGAAAAACAATAGCTATAGGCATTGACTGGCTCCTTTTTCACTTGGGAATATTCAAGATTTAAAAAGAAAATTTACTAAGAGACAAAATATCCTTAAAATCTGGCCTAATTTTAATGATTATTTAAAGGGAATCAACACTTTTTTTAAAATGTAAAAGCTCACTTGCAAAACATTCAACTGTGACGTTGATGGACATCAACGTGATGTAAGCATGGACAAGTTATATATATGGAATTTCGACGTTATGATGCGTTAAAACTTCATTAAACGTCATAACTGCATTTTTTTGTAAATTTATTTTCTTTTTCATTAGTTTATTTGAATCATCATTTTTTAAAACCGATATTCAATTCCTTTCATTTTGAGACCTTGAATGCAACATGGATCTTTTATCATTTTAGCATTTACTTCCCCTTTAATTATTGGTGCAAATTATTTGAAAAAGGGCTTTTTCAATACCTAAAATTTTAACATTCTCTTCAATTTGGCATGTTTGCTATGCCCTTGGGTTGCTGAGCAATAGTGCAAATAAATCAGTGTTTATTTTTGATTGTAGTTTCTTTCTAGGCCGCTAGGTGGCAAATTTGGTATATGTTAAGCTGGCTTTCAGATACGTAATTTGCTGCCAGATTTATTTTAAGAATGTCTTATATTTATATAAGCTGTTGCCAATTCTGTTGAGAAATACCATTCTAGATATATAGTTTTACAAATTAGTTATCATTGGAGGGTGACCTGTTAGCCCTTTACAACTTCTGTCTCTTTTCTCACCCATGTCCGAATTTAGAAACCTCTTCCGCCTACCCCTCACCCCACTCCCCTTCGTGTCCGGACATCCTTAATGTATACCCTATGTTTGCTTAAAAACATCAAAAGGGTGCACGGGATCCTTTGCAGCAGCACAATGCATATTGAAATGCATTTTTGTTTCTTTAACTATTTTATTTTGCAATTCAAAAATCGAAACTATTAGTATAAAATACCTTTGTGGACAATTCGGGATACCTTCTTTGTGAAGTCTTCAACATTTGGTGCTACCTCCTAATCCAATTTGCAAACATTTAATGTTTGCCTCAAAATGTTGATACCCAATATGATTTGCTGATTTTAATCCTTTTTCATACGTTGTTGGAAGCAATAGATTTTAATTTAAATTGTTGTTGATGGGAAAATTTTTGCATATTTATTTGATGTTTGCATTTGCAAAATGTGAATTTTTCTTTTTAATTTTGAAAATACTTATAATTATCAATGATTGTGAATGTATTTCTAATTGCCATATATTCTTTGAAAATCCAGTTGTCCAAAGAAGCTGTTTACCAAAATGCCAACAAAAACTGTTTCATATGTTTACTACATATTTGTGCTTATACCTCTGGTGGTACCACTGTTGTAAAGGAATTATGTACTGTAGGGAATTATGTATTCGCCATCCTCTTGGATTGTGCTACATCTCCAGATTTTTTAAAGGGTAATGGTTCCCTAAAAAACCTTAGTTTTAAAAGATAGAACATATAAAAAAGTACATACCCAAGTTTTGGCAACTTTTCATTTTGGCAAGTTTTCTTTTAAATGAATAAATAAAAATGATGTTATGAAAAGCAGTAGAGGACAATGATGACGTGTCATCGATGATACTTGACACGTCATGATTATCCTTAAGTGCTTTTTATAATGCGGTTTTATTTTTATTATATATTTTTTGTTATTTTAAGAAAACTAGATTGAATATAGTTAACAGTAGTTTGGCATGTACTTTTTTGATATGATCTATAGTTTTCAAATAAGGTTTTTTTGAGTGTACAGTTTTCTTTTATATATGAACATTTTGTTTATTTATTTATTTTTCATTGAAATATCAGAAAACATAACAAAAAAAATGTTTTACATATTACTACATGTTATTGTGCTGTTTTGCAGACCCCTTTGCTAACTTTGGCACTAAGCAATTATTAGCTTAAAAAGTGGGGAAATTTTGGCTAATTTATAAAACCCTGCAGGTGGCATATAAATTTTTCATTAATGGGCACATGGACTTTTTCTCAAATTGGGATTGGCTGCAACTATTTTTTTTTTCACAAATTAATTGTTATGCATGATGGATTCTGTTGTCTGCTGCGCCCTCTTTTTTGTTAAATGAGAAAAATCTGCATGAGTTTATTATAGTGGGAAAGTGGGACAACCCCATCCAACGGTGCAATTGTGTCCCAAGATCGAAAAGTGGGGGTGGATCCATACATGCCCCTACATGTGCTCTTATTCAGGTCTGGGACTCTTTTGAATTCGGGCTAGAATTGAAAATTTTAACACGTCTTGTTTAATAATGAACTGGCAGGCACACTAGGGTGCGATTATTTTTGAATAAATTTTTGCTATGGAAAATAATTATTGAAAGTTATTGTAATATAAAAGTTTTGTAGAAAGTATTTGTCTTCATTCATACATGGCATGTTGTTAAAAATGCTTTGCCTAAACTTGAAGAAATGATATGCTGTTGGGGCGCCACTGAAAGTGTTGTGACAACCTTATGAAACTGCTTCTGTTGGCATTTCTAATAAACTATCTTTAGGGTTCACGTGCCTATAAGTTATTTTAATAATTAAAAAAATAATAATAAATTGGATTGATCTATAATTTTAAATTACTTAGTATTACTAATCAATCGAGGAAGATATTTGGCAATATGCAAGAATGGAGATAAATAAGTAATTCTTACAAATCTTGGACTGATTCAGGGGAAAACGGAGTCCGTCAATACCGATCTTTGGCTTTCCTTTATCATGTGAAATTGCATATTTGGAGTACATATTTTCTGTGTGAATTGGATAAAAATCGCTCAATTTCGTTTAAATTTGCTTTTAATTCAACCAATAGAAAGTGCAGTGGTTTGCCATACTTTTTACGTCATGGTTGTGCTGCCATCAAACGATCCAGAATCACAACTGGCGCTTGTTACATCGCTCTCTCTTATACTGCTTGACAGATTATATCTGCAAATCAATTCCATTCAATTCAACTTATTACCCTACAGTCAGAAATTAAATGCCATTTGGTAGGGGGGTAGTCTCACTCTCAGGATATCTATCCTATTTAATACGAGATTTAATGTGAGATGAGTGCTGTCTCAGCATTCACCTGGAGGAACTTTGGGAAACAAAAATCAAAGTCAAGACAGCCGACCTGGGAATTGAACCCAGGTCTCCCGAATGCCAATCTTGTTCTTACCAACTAGACCACCGTGGCTCGGTGGTCACATGGATTGTTCTAAGGGATCCGCTAAGGATTGTGTAACAACTCACCTACCGAAGCAACTAGCCCTGAAAAAGGACTTAAAAAAAATACCAATACTGGTACAGAGTTGCACAGAAATATAATGTTGCCATGTCAACCAAATAGTTTGCAAGTTGAGCTGCATAATGGCACGGGAGATGTATTTTTTATATTTTATTTACATGTGTATTGTAATGTATGATTATGTGCTTTACTCCTTAAGAATTCATAACAACTAAGTCCATCTTATAGATTTTCACTTTAAAAATATCAAAATTATTATTATTATTTTTTCTTAAACGAGTACATAGGAATGGCAACAATATAATTCCTTTGCATACATTATATTTGAAGAGGGGAATTTTGGGGGAAATGGTATATGCCATTATGGCGCACGTGCGTTTGGACTCTCCTGTTGCCTCCCAAATATCTCTATTTGTCCCCATCTCTCCTCGTATTGTTGTTCAAGCAACAATGGCATCATATCACCCATATGGCGTGTGCTCATACTAGAGTTTAATCATAAAAGTTCTATGCATAAAATGGTAAAAAAGCATTTGAGACAATTCTATGTAACCATCTGCAGATATATTTGCACTGAAAGCAGCTTCCTGCACCCACAGTTTCTAACCCCCTATTACACAAACTTTTTATCTACATTAAATTTAATGTATAAATGACAGCCCATACTTCCAGCCATATTTGAATGGGGTATTGAACTGTTTGGCTTTTGTCAATATGCCCAAATTTGTTATACAACATGTTTCTATAGAGATCTGGAAAGTCAGGAAAACAGTAGAACGATTTTGGAAATTCAGGGAAATTCCTATATTTGCTGGTAAATCAGGGAAAGTTGAGAAATATTATTTTTGCAAATGGTTCAACTGACATTACATTATTTAATTTCCAAACATTGTGGAAAACTATGCAAATCTAAATCTGAGAAAGTTTTGTATTTTTTCTCCTGCTAAACTTGTTATGAAAAATGTTGGTGAAATACACTTAAGTTCATCAGGGAAAGTCATGGAAATATACTTGGACGGACCTTGTACAAAAAAGGAAAATTAACTCATTTGGGAGTTGTTTTAATAAGCAATTTTCAATAAAATAAATAATAACGGTATGTGTCTGATGAAATAGCTTGTAGACACAAATGGGGCCTCCTTATGACGTCAATTATGGCTATCCAGTTAGGGTACTATCAATCTCTGCTCCATAATTTCCTTACTTTTATTGAAATGGGAAATCACCCTAGGAAAAGTACTTTTCTTTCAAGAGTAGGCCTATGCTTTAAAAATTACCCAAAATTTCAAAATTATATTATGCTTAGTTATTAAGTAAAACATTAAGAAAAAAATTTATTAATGGCCACAGTAACATTGGCAACATTTTCCTATGCCCGTGCAAATCCTGAACACCAAATGTAATTTACACTATACCAATTCACCGCATTTTGAAACAAAATCACGTGGGTAGTCATTTTTCTTTGAATAAAATGGTAAATGACGTCATCAACAGTCTCATTCAAATTTATTGAATTTTTTAATAAAATAACTATACATGTCATAGTTATGACATTTTAGGAATATTCCTTTTTAATGCATACTCTTGAAAGAAAAATATTTTTCTAGGGTGGTCTTCCCCTTTAATTATATTTAACACAGTGACTACAGAATGCAAAACCTTGTCAAAAAAGCTTCACATTAATTTCTGTAGGTTATCTGTGCTTGTAAACACTGTAAATTACTTATTTACAAATAATTTACTTATTATGAAAGACTAACTGAAGAACAGTTGTGGACTACTGTACAAACATACAGAACACGACGGATTTGCAGCATTTTTTTGCATAAGAAAAACTGCAGAAATTTGCAATTTACTGTGAATTTTTTTTAGTTGTTTGCAGGGATCATATATACAAAAAATTGCTGCCAACTATATTATTTTACAATATAACACGTTTTACAATTTCTATGTCAGACTGACCCGTACAATTATGACACATGCGCAAAATGGTCTAATTAAACGAAATTCGTGCCGTGAAAACTCAGCTGCAAGCTTGAAACATTTCACTTCATATTTAATTCGAGTAATTTTTGGGTGCCATCTGGTAGCACTGCAATTGGGCATAGCATAGCATGCTTCAATGCTTGCATGGAAATTTCTGTTTGTTTTAATAGTGGAATCCATGAAATGGCCATAATAACCCAGGAGATATAAAACTGAGGTGAAACCCACATGATAAGGGACGAGATAGGCCTACATTTGCACGTGCAAGGGGGTCTTGTCTATATATGTACAATTGATGTTGTGTGGGGGTAAAATAAAAAAAAATGGGGATTTATTGACCTGGTGGTGTCTGATAGCCCAGCTGTCGCACTGTAAACACACTTTTAGTACTTGTGGCATGGGGCCTAGCGTGTGCCCAATACAAAGGGACCTCTCTCTATAAAGGCACGTGCTCGTGGACAAAATGGGGTCTAGCCAGACGTAAATTAGCAACACAATTGGCCCAAGCTATAGAAATTTTGGCTGCATAGGTAGGCCAGAGATAGTTAGCACGTGCTATATTCCCATTGGATGATTTCAGGGATTTGGAGTTGGATTATTTTGAATACTATTGTAAGCTGCAGACTTTGTAACCCTTTGTGAATTTGTAGCAACTTTTGAATTCGGTTTTGGATGTCGTTCTCAGAATTTCTAAGATGATGATTTTTGAGTGAAATTTGCAAAAATCAGCCATTCACCTTTGAACTGAAGTAATGTTAATCGCCAATAGAGATTTAAAATGAGCGCCTGACTTAATGGGGAGGGGAGATTCCCCTCCCCCCACTCCCCTCTAGAAAAAAGAATTTTTCTTTCAAGATTAGGCCTATACCACACCTATGTTAAGCTTAGTTTTTTAATACAAATTAAATAAAATATAAATAATGACCGAATTACCATTGACATGTTAATTTGTATAAAATAGCTTTTTGCATAACATAGTTGTGAAATTTTTGGATTATTATTTTTTATATGCATACATTTGAAAGAAAAATACTTTTTTCTAGGTTATTTTTCTTCTTTAAGGGAGGTGGGGGGGTTTGGAGAGAAGGTGAGTTTTGCTTCTTGCTCGTTTGGTTGTAGTACAGTCAATGC
>JAQFYV010000289.1:0-12444 GCA_034695065.1 Choneiulus palmatus | reverse complement strand
GAATGGTGCTGGCTGCCACACAAACTTTAGTACTAAACTAATGAGAGAAGAAAATGGAATCGTGTAAGTTCTTAAAAAATTTATCGCTAGGGTGGTATAAGAATGAATTTCAAATTAAGGTGGATGATTGAAATCATAATTTTTGGATTCTGGAAAGTTTCACGGCAGCACGACTATGGTCTAAGAAGCAAAACTTTCTAAAGTTAGTATAGAGGGCACATTTGCTTGCAAATGTGTGATTTTAAAAAACAGCGTATAAATTCATAAAGTCAATAAAAAAGATAACATTAATCAAGAATACCAAATTGAAGATAAAACAATAGCCAGGTAGTGAGAGTGGCCCTTTTTGTTAAGATTTGATTGAGTGCAAATAAATTTCTATGGGCAATTAATGGTCATCGTCTACCTATAGGAGTAATTACACTTCTTATTCGGTAGGTGAAAATACACTACTTTTTGACATCATTGCTTTGGCAAAAACAGGCTGTAACCAATCATTAATATGCATACTGATGCAGGTACCCCAAATATACCTTTATGTTAACCACTTGCCTCGGGTAATCCTGTGCAAGGGCATCTGGTGAGCATTTTTAGCTACGTGTTTAAGCGTGCCTATGGCATTATTTCTAAGTCCCTATGCTCTTCACTACACTTTTGCCATCTTGTAAGGGACCATTTTGGCAAGAGTTTACACGGCGCTGATTGGTTAAATTAAAAAGTGCTATCAGAAACAAGAGTATGGTAGCACAGAAAACAAATGATTCCTGGTATAATGGAAAGGTACCACTTTTGTACTGTATTCAACGAAGCTTTTTAAAAATTGTTGTAGTCTATTAAGTCTGTTAGTGCCGATGTGTAATGACCCTCAGGCGAACGTTTTTGGTTAAAACTGACCACGTGGTGCCCCTCTTACGTCTGCATACCTTATCTTATTTTCCTTTAAACTATGAAAGATAATGCAATATATACAAAATTGGCAAATAAACGGGCGCCGATTGGTCAATTTAAATAAAAACGCTCATCAGAGGGCCATTACACATCAGCACAGACTTTACAGACGGGAGATGTAAAAACCTCAGATTTATCGTTTGTAAAACTCGTGCAATGATATAGAAGTAATGTGTAGCTTAAAGTTGCATGATTTATCTTTTACAGCGAAATTGAGAAGGCCATAGAAAAATTATCCAAGCAACATCAACGTCACATTCGGGCCTACGATCCAAATGAAGGTAGAGACAACGAAAGACGGCTGACGGGTTTGCACGAGACGTCCAGCATACACGATTTCTCAGCTGGCGTTGCCAACCGAGGCTGCAGTATCCGCATTCCCAGAGCCTGTGCAGATGAAAAGAAAGGCTATTTAGAAGACAGACGTCCATCTTCTAATTGTGATCCTTATGCTGTCACGGAAATGGTCATCCGCACCTGTTGCCTCAACGAATAAATCCAGGAAGTTTACTTGGATGCAAACATTTACATACGTACGAGCACATCGATTGGCCTGGTAGTTTTTTATCTTAGAATTTCACTCTTTGGTGAAATTCTATTCTGTATTTTTGCATGTTACGTGCAGACTTAATTGCACTTAAGTTAACGTTAAATCTTGAAATCTTGACTTTAATTGTGAGGTCAACTTCAAAAACTTGAAATTTGATGTGCAAAGTCACGATGCGAAGAACGCAAAGCTCAAATTTGGGCGTGAAATTTCTCTTTAAAGTTTGAATCTGTTTTATTGTACTTGTTCACATTTTATCCCAAATATCAAATGTGCTGTAGATAAACTCGCATCACTGAAGATCAAATTCAGGGGGCCTTATAATTCAGTCATTCAGATGTATTTTAGTGTTATATTTTTGTGAACTTTACTAATTCAACTGCACTCGATGATTTTTATAAGAAATAAAACTTTTTAACTGGTAAAATGCTAACATATGGTCTGTCAAATTCTTTCAATAATTAAAAAAACAAGAGCGAGAAAAAAAAATGCACTGTAATCAGGTGGGTTGCAAGTGGTTATGCATTAATTGTTAATTAATATTGTTGATGGGTATTGCCTATTCTAGACAATTGCTTATTCTCTCATTGAATGAGACAAGCTCTTCTATTGATTGAGAGCTTCTTCAGGGGCTTCAGTTGCTATGGCAACGTTGTATAGTGTATTTTTTTTAGCAATCACTTCACTCTTTGAATTCCTATAATGGATTTAGTTAGTAAAAATGAGGCCAGGAATGATATTTCAGGTCGTATAGAAGAACTCAAGAAAAGAATTCATCTATCAGGTACTTGTACTGCTAAAAATTCAGGAATTAATTTTTTGTGGGTAAAAACTAATATTTTAGTATCACAGAAAGCAAGAAGAAAGTAAACTATGAGGAAGGTGAAGAATCAAAGACACGAAATGAAGAAAATATTAATCAGCTGAAATTAGAAATTGAAAAATTGAAGGAAAAAGTACTACTAACATATTCTAGTTTTCTGTTTCTTAAATGATAATGGCATTACCAGAACATTGGCAATAAAATAAATTCATTAAAGGGGGATGATGGTACATACCAGTTGCAATTCTCTCATTAGATGGCAGCACAATCATGAATACCATTTAAACATGCATGTTCACTGTAGGCCTAGTTTCTAATGGTTGGCATAGGGAGCAAATTTGAAAGAAAATACTTTTCTAAGGCAGTGTTTTCCCCTTTAATAATTTACACTATTCCAGATTTAAAAGTTATTAAAAAATGTTTAATTGTAATAAACAGTATTTAATTTCATTAACATTTTCTAAATTATTTGGGATTAGCAAAGCCAATATCATAATTGAAATGGCAAGACCACCTTAGAAAAAAGTATTTTTCTATCAAGTGTAACCTATTGATTAAGAAAATATTAATATTCCTATAATTTAACAAAGTTCTATGTTATGCATAGTTATTTTATAAAAGAATAAAATAAATTTGATATGCTAGTGATGCTGACGTCTTTGACCTTTATTTCGAGCAAAGAATGTTCTCGCATGATTTTGTTTTAAATGTGGTGCACTGCACGTATAAATTACACTTGGTATTTTTTTTAATTTGCACGTGCATTGAAAAATGTTAGCCGGTGACATCATTAACATGTCAATGGTATTTCGGCCATTACTTAGTTACCACTTAACATAGTTGTGACATTTTAGGAATAATATTTTCTTAATGTAGGCCTATTCTCTTTAAAAAAATATTTTTATGGGGTGGTCTTCCCAGTTAGTAATTTTGGAAGCTCATTGACAATAGGTTTATTATAATTACAGGTCACAGAACTTACTTCTCATTGGCAAAATGTGGAACAGCCATTAAAATCTTTGCTCATAAAGAGGAAAAAACCTCATGTTTGTATACCAAAAACCTGCATTTAAGAACGGGTTTGATTATGGAGCTGTAATGTTAATCGCCATATAACATATTTGTGAATATGTTATAAATCGTTTATTTATTCGTAGGACAAGAAGAACGACGATACGTTTTAGCTGATGAAATTGCCTACCTTGTATATATTTGAGATATTGTTCCATTAAAATATTTTTAATCCATTATGACGACGTTTCGACTACCCGCACGTAGTCATAATGGAATAAAAAAAAACATTTTAATGGATCACCACGTCTTGACTATTCATACCTTAAGTGATCTGCCAATCGATATCATTAGGGACTTTGTGCGGAGCTACAAAACTTTGAAAAAGTAACAAAAATGCAAGGATAAACGAAAGTTTAGAAATATTGGCAATAGTCCAATTTAAATCGTAGAAAAATGACATTTTCATTAGTATATGCAAAAACGATTAAAGAATAATTTGATCTTTTGTCATAATTGTATCATCAAAATTAGCCTGATGCCAAATATTTTCAACTTTCGTTGTTATCTACACTTTTGCTGTTCTTAGCTAATATAATGCAATTATTAAATTTATGGATGTAATGTGACCTTGTAATTACCATAAAAAATACATTAGGATGATCTTTACTACCAGGACATATATTTATAATAGGCTTATAATGCAATCTTTAAATTTTGAGATGGAATGTGCACTTTCAATAAGCATAGAAAAATATATTATGATGACCTGTCCTACCAGGACAATATCTTAGGGTGCATATTTAAACTTATCCATTTAGGGTATCTTGACTAAAATGCAGAATTGCAATAATTCTTTAGCATGCATAGATAAGGCTTCTTATATTTTACAATTCAGCATTTTAGTCAAACACACCAAATTATATATATGCACCCTTTATAATCAATGTAATTTTTTAAATTTTGAAATGGAATGTGCCCTTTGAATTAGCATAGAAAAATATATTGGGATGACATTTACTACAGGGACAATATCTTCATAATATAATGCAATTTTTAAACGTTGAGTTGGATTTGTGTCTTGAATTCGATACTCGTTGACTCAAATGTTTGGACTGATGGGGCGGTGTAGACTCTGAATCATTTATTCCTCTTGATCTGTTGGCACCTGTTGACCAACAACAAACATTTTTTTCAGAACTTCTGAAAGTCATTGACTATACTCTGTTCCAGAATGACCGGGGCCATCGAAGCGACCTCTGGCCAGCCTTTGAAAATGCGTTTCACAAATGGTTGTGTGCATCCACGTGAAAATATTTCATTTAAAAAAGCGCCGGTACTTGCTCTCGACTTTGACAATAGCTGCTTTGCAAGATTGATATCGAATTTAAACTTTGACCTGTTAGCCTTGCAAAAATCAAATAGCTGTTATGCAAATTTGTGTGCATTTCGTGTCGTAGATCGGGAAAATGAAATGGCCCTCGTGTGTTTTTGGTGCCGCCATTTTGAAAACGGGCTGCTGCGAAATTGTGCCCGTATAAAAAAGGCACACCAGATGGCACTTCAACTGTCCTGCTTAACTTGGAACAGAGTGTAGTTCTGAAATCCTTTACTTCAACTTACTCTGCCTTTTTGAATTTCGCCACTGTCTCGAATTTCTCGTGCCCGACGAGGACTTCTGTAATCAATTCATAATGGTACACAGAACGTAAATTATCATTGGAAAGTACGTTTCTCGATATAAGGTTAGTTCTTAAAAGGTGTGCCACAAAGATAGTCATCGAAAAAAATGAGAAAAATATTTCAAAATGAAACTCGAACAATTTAGATGCTTCTAGGATTCTGATATTTTAAAATATTTCTCTAGTTACAACAGTTAAGTTAATATTAATAATATGTGGTTTTTTATTTGCTGTCGGATTAGTGCAACTGCCTCGTATCGACGTCCCATTCAAATTTTTTTTCGAATTTAAAATGCCTTTGCGACGAACCTTTTCAGACACCACCTTAGTATTAATTATTTGTCACCTACTCTCTGGTTTTGAGTCGGTCCATTGTCGACTACCTTGTCGGCTCTACTCCTCCTCTGTTCTTTTAAATCCTTCTCTTTATTTCCATCGTCGGTCTTGACTCGGGGTGAAAGTTCCTCGGATTTTTCCTCTTTCTTCTTAATTTGGCTTTCTTTCCGAGAGCTGATATCATTTGTGGTGCATATTTTGCACAATGGTATAGCATCGGCATTCTCCGTATCGCAGTTTTTACAAGTCCACAATTTAGTTTCGGTGGATCCGCTCTTGTTTCTAAGCGTGACGCGTGCGTCGATCGGAGGATCGGGCTGTTCCGTCGTCGACCCGTTCGCAAGTTTCGATATCGCTTTGACGGCCACTTTAGGGGAACCAATCCGAGGCGAGCCGGTCTCGTCGGGACGAAGCCGTGCTGCGGACGTCGTCGGTTCGGGCGATAATCTTCCGGTCGACTCTTCCGTGGTTCGGCCACTGCCACCATTTTCAATTTCATACCCATTTTCCTACAAAGATTTTGGTGGATTCGGTTAGCTAAACTGAAAATACCTATATGGATTGCAGATGGCCTATATTTTTTGTCTATATTCTAACAAATTTTGTAATATATTGCTTAAGTAGGGGGACTATATTTTGCCTATATTTCATAAGTTTTCATTCACTTTATGCTTTATTTTTATTATTTCATAAGATTGTATTGCATCACAAATTTAAGTTTGATCCTGTTCACCCACCCTGTTAGATAGATCTTAGTTCGCCCTGGAAAGGCGTACATTGAACAGATATCATTTACTATGTCAGGTGATGTAGGATCCACTGATTTATTAAAGGGGAAGACCACCCTAGAAAAAAGTATTTTTCTTTCAAGAGTATACCCTAAGAAAATACTATTCCTAAAATTTCATAACTATGTTATTTTTAGTTATTTAATAATAAATTAAAGAAAAATCAATTGATGGCGGAAATACCATTAACATGTAAAAGAAGCCACATTTTGCCATCATGTGCAAATCCAGGAAATCCAAATGTAAGTTGCACGTGCTGTGCCACACGTTTGAATCTACTCACGTGATTTTGTTCCCAAATGTGGTACATTGAATGTGCAAGTTACATTTAGATTTTACGGATTTGCACGTGCACTGCAAAATGTATTTCCGCCATTAACTGATTATGGTATTTCCGCCATTAACTGTTTTTCTTTAATTTATTATTAAATAACTAAGCATAACATAGTTGTGAAATTTTGGTAATAGTTTTTTCTTAAGGTATACTCTGGAAAGAAAAATACATTTTTCTAGAGTGGTCTTCCCTTTTAATAGCCTAAATTTTGAAAAGATTATCACTAAAAATTTAGAAAAAACTTCCAATAATAATATTAAAAAAAATATCCGATGGAATTCTTTTAATGCAGCGAACATACTGATAACATTTTTACATTTCTGGCGAAAAAAGTCCCTTAATATTCCTGTATTTTTGGGGGGAAATTCAAACACTGTTCCTAAATTTTGGGAAAATAATCTCACAATGTTTCTTTATTTTTTAAAAAGTCCCATCTATCACTTGGGGAAAATTTGCCCGCAATATTCCTATATTTAGAGAGCGTCCACATATGACGTCCAACAAAAAAGTGGGTGTTTATCATGGCGATTGTTGGCAAGTTGGTTGGGTGGGTCGATTGTCAGAATTACACGTCAACTTTTTTATAAATGTGGCAAAATGGAGAATTTTCCCTCAAAAGGACAAAACAGACGGCATATTTTTCTCACTAGCCTAAATATCACACTTGAACTTTGTCTCACATTTGTTAATGGCAATTCATAAATTGAAGTTAATCTTCACAATATTTAGGAAGGTTAAAGTCAATAGCAGACAAATTATTATCTAGGCTAATATAATATAGTAAAACTTTACCGACGAGTTTCCGCACGTATTTTTTCTCTGCCGAGACTCCGTCGACTTTTCTAATTCCTCATCGTCGTCATTTTTTAACGTGTCGTCCGGCCGAGGTGATTCCTCTTCTTGCATTCCAACCTCTTGATTTCTGTGGAATTCCACTATTGCCTTCACTACATTTGTTACGCCGCCTTCTTCGAGATCCGATTGTTTTTCAGCTTGCGAATTTTCTTCGTTTTTGCTATGGCCATTTTCCTATATGGTGCATACCCTATAGTTTAATGCTTATTTTTCGGTTTTATTTATTATAATTTTTTTCTTTTTTTTTACAGCTGTCTTTCTTATCAGTTTCTATTGCCCATTCCCGTAAATGTGATAAATATGATTGGGCTTTCACGCTTAAAGGAGAATTGTACCCTAAACATTAATTAATTTAGTCAATAGAGGATATAAAAAACGTATTCACACAAATTTTGGCAACTATGTTCCCTTGAATTTTTTGTAAAAAAATAAATAACTATGTAAAAAATTAAAATCAATGTCCGTAATTTGTGCAAGCTCGAAGCTGCAAATTCCAGTTAACTTTTCTTCTCGATCTTGTGACTTCGCATACATTCGAGCGACTTAGTGCAAACTCGCGTGACCTCTTAAATACGGGCGTGTACGAAATCGACCGAGTTCTTTTGCGCGAAATACTAAAGAACTGTGCATGCTCAGTCTGGGAAACTCGTCATCACCCGTGACTTATATTCAGACCCACGATTTCAGCTAATAACAGTTTGATTTTCAAATTCTTCGCATTACTTCTTAGTACTATATGCACAACATAGTTGCCTGTTTCATTTCAAGTGCATCATTTTCATGCACTCTTTCATTTTTAATCACTTTTTGTTTAGGGTACCACTCCCATTTAATGGAATAGCATGGCTCTACTTACATTTAAGCGTGTAGATTGTACAATTTCTTCCACGTTCAACCGATGTTGTGGTGCTTCGGTGCCTCGCTCGAGCGTTGCTTGCACCCGATCTTTTTCTTCTTTCTCCTTGATGCGAAAGTTTGGCTCGTTGGAAGAACTCTTGCCGGCCGACGACGTACCGGAATGGCGACGAGAATTGCCGAGCGAGTTGCCTTCCCGAAGATCGTAGCCGCAGTGGTCGCCACGAATTTCTCCGACATTAATTTTGACGCCGGCATTCCGGTCCTCGCTCCGCTAATGAAGTGGAAGAGCAAAATCCTCGGTTTCGTTTGGCATCCTCGCATCTAAGGAAAACTTCAGATGTACATACCCGAACCTCTCCGGCATCCGACGTTTCTGCGGCTTTGATGGCCTCGACGGGCGAGAAGCCCCTTTCGATTTTTCGAAGTACTCGGATGGCTTCCTGTCTCGTGGCGATGTCGTATTCTCCCTGGATCATGCGAATCTTTTTCTACAAATAAGAAACGGAATCCTTTTTTTAAAATTCTTTCGAATTCGAGGAAAAATGGCCTTCCGTGCCCGATCGAGACCGACCTCGTCCACCCCGTCGTCTTCCAACGGAATCCTCCCGGTGATGGAATGCAAGTTGGCCGGCAAAGAGGAATGTTTGTTGCTCGATTTATGGCAGTGGTTGCACTGACGGGCCTTTGCCGAGTTATAGTAGTTACACCCATCGCATTTCCATTGACCCTCTCCTTTCTTGTCGAATACCAACTAAGTAGGTTTTTGGCAACATTTTCAGACAAACACGAGGGTATTTATTTCAGATAATATTGGTTTTTACTTGAAATCATTTGTGCAAAGTTTCTCTTACCAGCCGACTCGCTGCCTGTTTCCTGGGGAGCGTCGCTTCGGCACTATGGGATATCCGGGTCTCCGCATTTGCCATTCTGGACCGCATGGTCTTCCTGTTCGTCCCCCATCCCATGGGCATCCTTTTAGTGGGCGTAGACGAGGTGGACCGTTGAACGTCGATGGGCATTTCTGTTGCGCACATTTGACAAAACCGAACATCCGTGGAATTGATGAAAGTGCACTGTCTGCAGTGCCAACTAGAGGAATCCGTCGAATTCGAGAGGATTTCATCTTCGAGTATGGCCGTGCTGGCCAGAGATGTCAGCGAGGATCGCATCGAAGAGCAGTTGCTGTACGTCAGGCTACCATCTCCATTGACTTTTTCCTTTTCTCTCGGAGAACGATTGCACAATACGCAAAAAATATTTTCACTTGGATTTTTGTACGTGCAACTTTCGCACGACCACGTCTCCGACGGTCGAGGTTGAACCTTCTCTTCCCGCTATTTTTGTAATTAGCATCAAACAAGGAATGTGCATTAGAATGAATTTTTTTTAAAAAAAATTATGGGGTAAATATTTTTAAGTAGGGATGCATTGGATGATTGGATGAACATTGTTGATTGGATTATATCATATAAAATGCATTAAGTAATCACGAATCACAGACGCATTTGCTGAATGTACAGGGTTTCAGCAGCAGGCCTATGCCTTTTATTATTTTTTTAAAATAAATTTGTGTGAACCTGTATTTACCAAAACTTAGTTTTTCACTTTTTTTAATATACTCTATTATTTGGAAAAAACTGTCTGTGGGTGCACTACCCCTTCAAATGCATCGCTATATTTTCTACCTGGTCTCGCATTTGTTCACGGGCCGTGGTCCTCTGCATGGTATCACAGCTATCGGGTTCCCCTTCCAAGTCCCGTTTTGAATGGCCTCTGCGTCTTGGGTGAGTGTGATACAGTTTGTAGCATTCCTCGCAAAAATGTACGTTTGTGCACTCGTTGCACTGACAGGAGGCGGGCGTAACGCTGCACAGGAAACATTTACGTTCCGTCGTACGAGGGACGATCGCTGCACGCGTTTAATTTCATATTTCAAAAATAAAAAATAGAGCTATACATCACTATTCCATTTTTCTTTCCGAAAGAGTTCTTACCTCGTGGAGATGGTTCTTCTGTCGTTATTGTTGGGAGAGCATCCAAACTTACGCTTCTATTTTGTAACGTTGAAGCCATACCGTCTCTCTGGAAGGAAATAAATACGTGTGAAGTGGAAACGGTGGCTCGACCAAATCGTGTATCCTGGATTGCATTATTGGCCGTTGTTTTTGTGTTCTTAAATTGAAACTTTGTAAGACGTCATTTTTGCCGATTATATTTTATACTCGGGAAAAATATATTAATGCTGCTTTTTTAATTTCGGCCTATTTTAGTTTGTGTAAAATATAGTCTGGCAAAGTAAAGCGAATAAATTTGTATGCGTCTGTCTAACGACATGTGTTTTGGGGCATAAAGTAGGAGATTGTGTAATCATTACAATTACCTACTTTTTAAAAAACTTAATGGGAGTTTTTTCCATTCAGGTGTTAATGAAGAGAATTAATTATACGAGAACATTTACAATTGGAATGAGTTTGCTTTGGACTTGCTTTTTTATATTTTATTTTGATTATTTTTATTATATGTGGCCTTTTTCAGTTTTATCGCAAGTAAGGATTCCAGTGAAAGGATTTCTGCATTTGGTGTGCTCTGAAATGCAAGTCACTTCTGCGGTAAAACTGCCATAGAAGCGGGCATATCGATGGACACTTTCCTTGTTACTCAATCTCGTTGCACATTTGTTTCGTAAAACTTCAAGAATCCAACAGTCCCGCCACACATTAACCGCAGTTATTGCTGCGTAGAATTGTAGCCCAGAACAAAATTCCCTGCGATCTCGAATGAGGATCAGAGCCCAGGTCTGTTTGACATGTTTAATTTGCTTCGTAATTTTTCGTGAGTTTCTAATATTTTTAAACCAAACTGGAATGCCAGAGAATGACACGTTCGATCCAATCCTCTTAAGGAAATCCGCGGCAGAACGGATGCTTACAATTGGTACTTTTTCTTGTGCTCTGCCAGACAATGGAACGATCTTCTTAAAAATGTTCAAAATTTCCAATAGACAATTTAACAATATTTATGTCTCAAAAGACGCGGGAGCATTATCCTGAATGTGGGATTACCCCCTACCAAATGGCATTAGGCCTATAGATATGCCAGTTGAAGGGTACTGGTACTGAATTGAATGTAATAGAAACACATAAAAATTTTTTCACTGGGTTTAAACTATGCCTGCGTCATATTTATTCTATTAAACCTTGCCACATTTGCTGCGTTGATTGTGTAACACATTTAATTGTGTAAATAAAGGTGGTATATACCGGTACCAAATACATAGCAACAACAGTACCTGGTAAAAAAAACCTTTAAACTTCTAATAAAATATGTAAACTAAAATTAATCACATAAAAGTACTCGGTATTTTTTTTTACTATTGATCTAGCTTCAGATTTTACTTGCGTATCTCTTTCCCAGTTTCAACAGTATAAGCATTCATTAATCATCGGCCTATTATGCAATATTATATTGCAAATCCAAGGTTTCGGAAAGATTTTGACGAATTTTACGAGTTAAATATTTCGCATAATTGGAGATGTTAATGTACAGTAAGTCCTAAATTAACTAGAAAAGTAGGCTGAGTGGTAAAAAAAAGTTGAACCCTCGATAACATTTTTATAAAAGGCAACTTTCACCTTCACGGTTAATTTCACCACGTGGTCCAAAAGTGGTTGCACTTTCATTCAGTAAATATATATGTCAAGAAACAAACACACTGGGCATACCTGCAATTCCCTCATTAACCTTTCTTCTCGGACGATGGCCTGCCCTTCGGTCTTGCCGGAGTCCATGACTTTATTTGCCAAGTTTGTGCGTTACCTTCGCTTTCCCGACGACGCTTGCAGGAATTCCTGTTCATCCCGGCGATAAGATTATGATTGTCCTAGCCCCGCTCGCTCACGTGATTCCTTATCTCGTGAAATGCACGTATACCAAATCGTTCGAATGTCAACTCGTAAAAGCTGGCCTATTTTATTTTGATTGATAATGTAATAAAGTTATGAAATTTTATGCGGATTACAAAGTCCTCGATAATGTTTACATTGTGCACAAATAGGCGTTTCGTCCAAAAAATATTTAAGAGATTATTGGTTTGCCCACATTTGGGATATTTGGTCCAGCGACAGCTTTTTAGGAATATTCCCAAATAAATCCATAAAGATTGTAAATGGTACCAATAGGCAGTTAGTAAGTGTGACCTATTTGACCCAGTCTTTAAATTGGAAAATTACTAATTAAAGTTAGGCTGAAGACTGATTCCTATC
>JAQFYV010000288.1:0-12446 GCA_034695065.1 Choneiulus palmatus | reverse complement strand
TACTCCCCCCCCCCCCCCCTTCCCATTTTTAACAGCAATGATGACGTCAACAATACATATTCTACCAACCTCAACAGACCATACAGATGGCCTTTATACGCATGCACAATCGTATCATACTCCGATGATGCCATCTATTAGTATTTAATGTTACACCTCACGGGTAAAAAGCATATGCAATGTAGCCTGATTAATTATTGGTTCGTTTTTGGGACCCAATGTTTTATTATTTTCTCATCTATGTATTCGTATAACACAAATTGGAAGTACAAGATAATATTAAACTTTCCCAGTAAGGTTTTACACGATGGGGTTGACAGCAATTTTATTGTTCCATTCTGTCCTTTTACTGTTTTAAGAATCCCTACTCGTAAAATCCTGAATGAAGAATTTCACCTAGTGCAACAATATGGCTCCCCATATCATTTTGCAAAATGGTTGAAGCACTCTGAATCAACACGTTATATTAAATCAAAATTCTTTACAAGAGTATGACTTAAAAATGCTTGCACCTAGAAGAATAAAATTAAAGGGCTTTCACATGATAATTGCAATACACATGTATACTACGCACGTGAAAGATTTTATAAATAGCATAACATAAAATATTTTTCCTCGTCTCACCCTCGTTTCAAACCCCCTTTCCCAACCATCAGTAGATCATTATAAATGAGTCCAACTTCCCCTTCCTCTAAAATGATGGCGTAATATGTGGACTTACCATTTCGTAGACTATTTGGGGAAGGTTTTGGCTGCCTTCTTGGCAGTTCCATAACCTTATCGGCTTCACTGACGTCACTTTCTGTCACCAAAACGAAAGACTCCGTGAGTGAGGTATCCGATTTGCTAATGCGAATATTTCCCCGCCCGTCTTCGTTGCTGTCACTTGTTATCACCGTGCTGCTCCTATGTATGTGGTTGGCAACAGCAAGCCCACCCGTGCCCCTTTTCCGCATCACGACGGCACTCCTGTCCTTGCCGTTGCTGCCATCCGAGCTGACCTCGATGCTTGGCAAAGTTCCATTGCTCGATTCTAAATCGCCATTCGTGGGAAAATTTGGCTGCGAGTTACCCGTGGCTTTTTCCAGTACGACAGAGGCGGATGTAGGAGAAACACTGCTTTCAGAACCGCTACTACAAGCTGGAGCGGCAGCAAGATGAGTTTGTTTGTCATCAGATTCACTTTTGTTGGCAGCTTTAAGAGCTTTCTGGCGTCTTGGAGGACGCTTTGGTTCTGTTTGACCATCCTCGGAATGACTAGGAGAATTAATGACGGGGGTAGAAGTCCCATCCTCGTCCGAAAGACTACTTTCTGATCCACTTTTTGTCAAACTTCCTGTTTTTTATTTTTTAAAAAAATAAAAAATGATAACCAAGATCAGAGATATGATTTTCACATCCCGCTTAACACATTTTTCATTCTAAAGTGCCAAATTTTCCCCACTATGATTTATAACACTCATCAATTTCTTGATTTAATATAATTCACATCGGTACCATACAGTTAACATTGCTATGCCATATGGTAGGAAATAATTCCAACTATCAGACAAAATGATCTTACGGGGGATTTTATAACTGTGTTACTTTCTCATAAAAAGATTTTGCACCCGATATCAATAACCAAAGGACCCACAGACTACATAACAAAAATACCAACGATTCAATAAAAAAAAATAAGGTCGAATTTTTGGGGTACTTCTTTCCCCTCTCTGTTTAGTATTTTTTTAAAAAGAAATCTTGAGCTTAAAAGCGTAAAAAAAAGGAGTTTGAGACTACCTACTATGGCTTTTCTCTTCAATTTGGCATTTTTTACAAGCTTTTTAAGTAAATATTTACTGAGATTCTCTCGAGGATTCTCTGCAAAAACTTGGATATAAAATTTTGTAAAAACCGTACATTTTTGTAAACAGCACCCTCTATACCAATTTAAATCAAAAAGCACACTAAATATGTTTTGGTAATGGCGTTCCATAGTTATGGCCATGGTTGAGCTATTATCAAAGGATCAATAAAGGATGCTATATTTATATAAATTTACACATCTGTTTCATAGATGGATCACACACTCCAACAAAATATTTAAAATAAAGGTCAAAAGCTCACCAGGCGGTGGAGAAACATGTCCCATCACCCAGCAGTAAATTTCTCCCGAATCCTTGCTATCTTGAGCTCCCGCTAGACTTAGTCTGCGCACATATTCTTGGATCCTATTTGCAGCCTCTTGTGATGATGGATCATCCGTGCTGGGGGATGGGAGCTTGGCGAGAACTTTGCACATGGATGACGTCATCAATGGTTCCTCGATCATCTCAACGCAGTTCTTGCGCTCGTCTTCAATTGGCACTTGAACATAATCAGTTGACCACATCTACAGAAATTCAAGAAGTAGTCAACGTAAAGGGACATGGAATTTACTAGGGAATAGGAAATTTCAAAGGCTCACCCTAACAATACCATCGCTCGATCCAGTCATGATGACGTTAAGAGGATCCCATTCGTAAATTTGCGAGAATGAAACGCATAAGATTTGTTGTAGCCGGTCGGAACGCCCAGTGGCCGTGTTCACGCTGGCAATTTCCTGCCCGTTGATACTCCATAAGTAAAGATGTGTTCCAGCGCAAGTAGCAATATCGCCCTAAAACACACCAATTGTAGTTTAGCAAAATATTTTATGAAAAGGAACTATCCATAGTCAGATTAACCACAGCATATTCCAAATTTACCACCTAGCGGCCAAGATAGAAACTACAAACAGTCAATAATGCTTTATCCAATATGAAACAGAAATTACACAATGTGCATTAATTGCTGTGCAATTTCGTTGAGTTTGTATATACAACACAGTTGTTCTAAGTTTATGTCTATACCTCTTAAGTGGTTAAAGGAGAACGTAACCTTCAGAAAACATTCTGCCGAACGACAGAGCATATAAAAAGTACTTATCCAAGAATAGGCAAAAATATTATCTCTTGTTTTTTGTACGGGTAAAATAAAAAATTTGAAATGAAAACTTGAGAAATAAAACAAATGAAAGCATTGCTCAAGCTAGAACATACTTGCCAATTTTCGGATAAATACTTTTTTCTTATGCTCTTATCATTTGGAAAAAACTTTCTGAGGGTCAACTACCCTTTTAATATGGAATAATACTACCAATGTTAGTCTTTAATATAATATTAAACTTCACCCATAAATTGACAAAAAGAATATACATTCTAATGCATCCATAAATATACATCAAAAGCTGTTATGAAAACTCATTTTAGTTGCAAACTCATTGGACAAGAAATGTGCTTACTGTTAGTTCATTAATGGCAACTGCAGCTACAGGGGCTGCGTGGGTCATCAACTGACGGACAAATATTAACCGGCTCATATCCCAAAGAATGCAAGTGCGGTCACGTGATCCTGACACGATAAGATTGTAAGAAGGAGAGGCCGCTACGCAGGTCACAGGTTCAGTATGGCCATACAGACTCTGCTTTAGCATTAGATGTTTTTTACTAAATTCCCAAACGTTGACAACCTAATCAAACAAATAGATTAGACAAAACATTTGTGCACACTCTTACACTATTTAAAACTATTCAAAATTAACGTACTGTGCTTGTTCCGGCCGTTATAATTATTTTAGAATTAGGGCAAGCAGCACAGAGCACTTCACCATATTGGGTCATTTCGTAGACAAAAACGGCCTACAATAATATGACATGTTTGTCAATTCAATCTAAACACAGTGAAAAAGATGTGCACAATCGAGCTGGTTTACCTTATCAGATTCATAATTTCCCATGCGCAAACTCTGATCTGCAAAACCCCAAGCGAGGTAGCGAGAAAACGATGGGGGCACCAGCACTTTATTCTGTTCTACGGCAAGCATGGACTTATCACTGTGTATCATTTGCCCCACTGGCCCTTTCAGTTCTAACAAAAAATAACGAATGCATTAAACTGTTATCAAGATAAATCCAAAATTAAACTAAACATCAAAGTAAAATGAATGTAATAAATAAATCCCTTCATTTTATATAGTGATTGCTTTAGACACATATATGGGTGATGTCCTATATAAGAAATAGTCGTTATTATCCAAAATATAAAACAATTATAGAAAATTTTTACCCATAAACAGTGGAACATTATAGAGACACCATTATGCAAAACATACAGCATCCAATACCTTAGAAGTCAGCTATAATCCTACTGAATAATGGCAAATTTCAAAATCTCCTTTAAATTGGGTGAAACTGGGTTAACTCTCCCGGTTATGAAATACTTGATGTCATTAAGTTGTTTTCCCTGACCAAATTCGTTTTTACCTGTTTTCACTCACCAAATTAATTTTCCCTGTTTTCACTGACCAAATAATTTTCCCTGAATTTTCCTGACTAAATTCCTTTTTCTCTGATTTTCATTGACAAAATTCATCACAGATTTTCCCTGACCAAATTCATCAAATATTTTGAAAATCGTTAAAGTCGTTTAGAAAATAAAAAGTACAAATAAGTAAACAAGATTAGCTCATTTAATGTAAGCATGGATAAATTAAAGTACTTACCCTTAATTGGAGCAACCGATGGTCTTAAGTTGTCCAAGTTGTGAAAGAAGAGTTTGTCTGGATTAAAACTGATGCTCGGTACCAACGGCATTGGATCAATCAGGCTAGTGCGGTGATTTAGTTTCTTGGCTGGGTGAGGTTTTTTGAATAGCTAAAAAAATTACAATATATTAATATTGCATTAATTTTAAGCAAGTCACTTTTTTAACATACCTGCTTAGGAATTTGTCCAAAGTTATTAATAAACCCAATTGTTGCATTTTTCTTAAGTGGGTCATCAATGGTGTATATATCGACATTTCCTTCATAAAATAAGTGATGGAAGACATTTGTGGCCTCAACAGCTGCTGGTCCATGTTGCTTGTAGCCAAAGATTAGATCAATCCACTCGTGAAGGTGTGCACTTACGTAGTCACATTCAAGCGCCTATATGTATTCAAAAGCAGAGTTAAACATGCCTTTCCACATTTAGCAACAAAGTAAATTAACCCTGGTATGATATACTACTTTTTCAACATACATAGCTCCGATTTTTGTTACATTATCAAAATATAAATTAAAAATAAAATACAAAAAAAGAGAAAAATTAAATTAAGAGGACCTGTCGATGAACTCGGATGAACTCCCGCACGTCTCCCTTGGCCCACGGTGGTAGTATTACATCATTTAATTGTATACCATTTTGCTTGCAGCCTGGAATTTCCGAGTAAAAAAGAATTTGTCTAGTTTTAAGACCGAAGGCAATTTGCAGAAAAATTAACTGGTTACTTTTTTTATTCAGACGATAGTAAAATTTACCTAAGTCAAAATTATTGGAATTCGTGAGAAATTCTTGCAAGTAGAAAAACTCTGGGATCAATTCCTTAACATCGGCCATGTTATGTTTCGAAGCTGAAAGCCAAGCTTCCTTAATGCTGTGGAACATTCGATCAGCCAAATCAAAATGGCCACCCTGCCGCGATTAAAAAGAGATGGTTTAATTATCCAATGATAACCTACACAATCCCTTTCAAATGAATAACTCTACCTGTAGCCTCAGAAAATGCTGTGCAAAGGGTTCCATACGGACGAGATATGATGCCACGATCATGGCT
This sequence comes from Choneiulus palmatus, assembly GCA_034695065.1. Taxonomy (NCBI): domain Eukaryota; kingdom Metazoa; phylum Arthropoda; class Diplopoda; order Julida; family Blaniulidae; genus Choneiulus; species Choneiulus palmatus. Next base: position 6,791 of record JAQFYV010000288.1, on the reverse strand, counting down.
GACGAGTAATGTGTACCGTAATGATAGGGTGGAGTTTCGCCTGACAAAAATGGTATTCGTTAAAAAGGGATTTACCAAACTATAAATGATTTTGGGTTAGCGGGTTTTTCGCTTCGTTTTTTTTTATAAATATAAAGTTTCATATTCAATTACAAAAATAAAGTTTTGAAATCGGACTGTGTTTAAGAATGATTGTAAATATAAGTGAAAATAATAGGCCTACTTAATTTTATTATTCAGACGTTTCAAATAATTACTAACTTACCATGAGGATCGTCCCATTCCTTATAGCGTTTTTTAAACTGTTTTAGACGTTCTGGAGACTGGGCTCCCATTGGCTTTGAAAAATCACGAAATGTGGCAGGATCATTGTAGTCCAACTCCTAAAATGCATTTCCTTAAGATTAGAAGATACGCAAAGAATGATAAGAAACACATAAAAATCATACCTCCGATTCGTAGTCAGCTAAAATCCAGGGAAAGACTGGGTATTGCATCAAATCATTATAGGAGCGTCCCGCAAGCGTATTTAGATGCATCAAATATTGGAAATTACTGATTTCTTCACGCTAAAAAATTACAAATCATATTACATGTAATATAAATCTTTTATAAAACGAATCAATGTAATTAAGAAAGTATGTTTACCACCCAACGATGAGTGACTGATGTTTCTCCAATTAAACTGCTAAGCAGACTGGCACTCTGTTCCACATTTGCTGTGCGCTTCTGACCAGCCACTGACTGTTGTGCATTGTCATTAATTGCAGTTGCAACCACCATAAACCTTCATAATGGGTGTAAAAAAATAATTATATTATACGTAGTATGCAGCAAGTAAAACAAGTTTCAACCAAAGATATTCACCTCTGATAAATTTTGTTTCGCATTCCCCTGGGAAACGCCAGCAAGTAGTTTCGACCATCGGCAGAAAATACTTCGAGGGCACTTGGCTGATTGATAAGGAAAAATGAATATTTTAATTTCAGCAGCTAGTTTTCATAGCATTATTGTTTTCAAATATACTTGTAATTGTTATACTTTCAAATAGAGTTAAATTAGTATCTGGGAAAAAAATATTATCTAATTAGCAAGTGAGTGAATCAGGCACTCTTACAGCCATGAAACAGACTGCTTCAGAAAATAAGTGTGCCACACATTGAAACTGGCATTGTGTCAGACCTCAGGCATGTTATGTGCAGGTTAATTTTTCAGTAAAAAAAAAGTTTAACTATAAAACAGAAATTATGACTGCTTAAAAAATGTCTAAATAATTTCATCTAATAAAATTCGATCATCAGCACAGAGACTGCATTCAATTATCTCAGAAACTGCAGTTGCCATTCATATGAAATTTGGCAAGTACTAAATATTAAGCGTGTTCAGTCAAAAATCATAAGATATAGAATATAACTTAGCGCCGAAATGACCAAAAATGTATGTCGTAGAAACAGCATAAGAAATATTTTTCAAAAAGTGGAAGCCACCGGTATGTTACAGTTCATTTATTAAATGTTGTTAAGGGATTCCCTATTGAGTTATCCCATTGAGCACATCAAAAATCTTTAATTAAATAAAAAAATTTTAAATTTACTAACCTGTAATAAATATCTTCGCTTATGCACTTCTCGCACATCGTCATATGCAAACTTGTTACAACTGAAAATGGAATATATAAATTAAAAAGTAGAGAGACGTCTGAAATGTATTACATAGCGAGGAAATATTTCAAGAAAAACTAAAAAATTAAGGATAATTTCAATGACGATTAATTTAATAGTATCCATTTCATTCACAAATGTACCGGTGAAATAATTTAACTTACCGCTTCCGTTGCTCGTGTTTGCTTCTGTAATTTGTCGAGTTAGGAATAATTGGATCGTACATGCTACATAAAACAAATGCAATCGTAAATACGTGCTCGGAAAGTCAGCTGCATTAAAACGATGAGATTCCTACTTGGCTGGTAAGTAATCAATGTCTTTGATTTCCCTCGTCTTTAAAAGTGTAAAACCATCCACAACATAAAAATGCTCTTTTCCAAACAACAGTAAACCTTCACAAGTGTCTAAACCTTGAATACGTGCACAACGAAACATGTGGCTTATCTGAAATATTTAATGCACGAATGTTATCCACCGCAATTTCAGAAAACTAAATCCTAAAAAATTCTTTCTTTTCCACCAGAATTTAACCAAAAATGGATTACCTTCTCTCCTTCTTCCAGAAGTCTTAAAAGTGTCTGATTGTCAGGTTTGTTGTCTCCATCCTGATCTGTGTTGTTGTCAATGTTGGAATCTAAGCTGTCCTGCTCATCGTCGAGCTCGCTAGTGTTACGATTAAGGGAAGGTCTCGAAATCAAACCAGAACGTAAGCCTTGAAACCCTTAATACAAAAAAATTCAGATTTGAAAACTAGTGCCTAATTTAAGTGTTTTTTAAAGGGAAAGTCCCACTTTATGGAAAATTTACATCATTTGACAATTTATGATTTATGCCTCAAGATAACTTTAATTATAATTTCAATGCTCCAAATAACTTTTTCTTTTCTATATTTTAGGAAGAATTTTTCCATAAATTGAGATTCACCCTTTTAATAAAAAAGAATTTATACCAATTTCTCGCATCACATCCGTTATATCGACATCAGTTTGCATCTCCTCTGATGTCACAGTACTAGCTTCAATGGTTATCGCTTCACGTTCCACCATCCCGGCAGATCGCTGACACTGGTAGTACTTTTTACTGTCGTAGCTCATAGCAGCCTTGTATTTTACAGTCTTCTGCTTAAAAACAAAAATGGCTATGCAGTAGCAGCATTATTATTAAGCTAAAAAAATCATGATAATCATACATTTTCTCCAATTTCTAATTCTGGATGGAATGGATAATGAAGATAAAATATATCATTTTTCATCATTTTCTTCCTCATTCGACAAGGACCTTTAATTGAATCAAATAACGCTAAAAATGAGTTTATTTTGCACAAGAGATTTTCTACGTAGATTACACACAAAGAATACACTTTACCTTCTGTCATGTCTAGCATCCATTTATCTAAAATGCTGCCCGTTGGAGGACCCCAAATCCCTCGCTCTCGAGTAAGCTCATCTTCAGTTTGTATCCAGTCTTCAAAAACGTACTTCTGCATGTGTTGATGACTCTACAAATATATTTTTAAGTCCATTTAAGTTTCTAATAGAGTTACATCGAATAGCAAACATAATATAATGTATACAAGGATTAACATATGTGCAAACTAAGAGTTTTTTTTAAGAAGAAATGGGGAAAAGGTGAAAGTGATTTCTGAGCACATACTTGCTGGTATTGTTTGTACTGCAGCTCAACAAGGTCTCGCACAATTGAAATGTGAGTGAAAGTCCACAGCTGGATGTCGTGCATTGATACATTTGCCATTTTAAATTTCACGGTGTCTTCCCTCCTAGTCCTACGGCTGGCCAAGCGTGAAAGTCCACCAGTGACCTTCTGCAATTTCTGTAGCCCGGAAAAGTTAACTACCTAACATGTATAAAACCAGTCTAAATTTAGCAAAAGCCCTCACATAGAAACCCCTTTTCAAAATTCAACAATTGATTTTTCTTAATGTTTTCAACCTGTTGCAGCTGGGATTGAAGCTCCCAAGATCCCTTATAGGATGATTTCTTCTCCGACTCCAAATAATTTAGCCAGATTTTGCTGGCCACATCATATATCATGTCTCGCAGCATTTTTAAATCGGGAGTTTTGTTTTGTGTAGGAAAATTGATTTTAAATACCTCTTCTATAGACTACAAATATGAATTTACGCAGTTGTAACAATTAATATTTTGTCACTGGTTTAATGTCCACAAGTTTTAAAAAGTTGAAAACAATATTTTTACCGGTTTTTTGCATACGTATAACTCTTCCCAAACTCTTTTTGCGGCAGTCACTAGTAGCCCTTGTCCTTCTTGAGCTGATGGTATGCATTCCCTAGTGCTTTTGTTACCAGGATTGACGTGCCATGTTGTTTTTCTATTTGAATCAGTGCTGAAATTGAGAAGTGCAGGAATAAATACAATATCAATAGATCAAGCTGCATATTTTCTTTACTTACGGAACAATAAATTCCTCTGTCATCTGCAGTAGGCAATAGCACAAGCAGCTAATGAATTCCTGTTCATAATTTTGGGGGCCGAACACAATGCTCCGATTGCTCGTCAATTTGTGCAAGGCTTCCAAAACCGCCATTTGATCTGCATAGCGCAAGCAATTGTTAATTTGTGTCATGGAAAATTACATAATTCAAGAAGTGAACAAAGAATCACCTGCTACTGTGTCAGTGGGACGCGACATTTGGTAAAGAATTGTCCTATTTAAGCAATGGTAGAGTGGTTCCAATGAAAGTGCAGAAGCTACACGGAAACAAAATTTTTCGCAAAAGATAAGAAATGCATGAAGTGCTTTAAAGGTTTTCAAAAGCTTACTAAGCTTTCTAGACTTTGTAAATTATACATGTATTTTGAACTCTTGTGACATTGTAGATTATGTTAGGGACCTCATATTTAAAAGGGAAGACTACCCTAGAAAAAACTATAATTCTTTTAAGAGTGTACATTTAAGATAATAATAGTCCCGAAATTTCACAGATATGTTTTATGTGTTTATATCATAAAAAAGTATAACAAATTTCAAATGAGACTGTTGCCGACATCATTCAAGCAAAGATTACTCTGATCATGTGATATTGTTCCAAAATGCACGTGCATTGAAAACATGTCAATGGTATTCCAGGCAATACTTATTTATTTTTTAATTTATTACTAAATAATTAAACATAGCATATTTGTGAAATTTTGGGAATACAGCTGAACCTGTCATTGTGGGCATTCTATATACTGGGTACCTTAATATTATGTGCGATTTTTTTGGTCCCAAATTTTCAACCACTGATGCTAATGTAATTTTTATTTTATATAGTGGGCACCTGTGTATTTTATATAATGGGCATATTTTTCATCCCAGCCATAGACATATGACCTGTTATTATGGGCAAGAAGTAATTTTATTCCACGTGTAATTGATATCCAATCCATGACCCTGACTTAGTGTGTAGTATAATTTTCACCATATGGACTGCTTTCAATTAACACATTGCAAAGCTCTTTAATATCACCCTTTGATGCCTTGCAAGCACTTTCTCATTCTTACAAAAAATTATCAAGTCTACAGTAAATTTTTGGTAGCAATGAAATAAGTTTTTTAGAAAGGGTATTCAAAGGTTATAATTAAGGCTGAATAGAAGAGTGAATGGGCCTTTTATAACTTAAAAGTCAGCAAATCAACCTGTGAAAGAACTTTGAAATCAGTTGTTAATACATTCCATTTTTTAATTGGTAATTTAAATTTTCCATGAATCGATATAGTGGGCACCTTTATATACTGGGCATTTCTTTTTGTCCCTAGGTGCACTTTATAGACAGGCTCCACTGTACTAGTTAGGGCTCTACTTTTAAACTGTTTGGAAATGTAATTAGAGAATTATAATTTTGCAGGCTTGTATCCAGAAAATCATGGTTTTGTGTCGGATGTGATGTACAATCACATCCATGGTACTTTTTTCTATTCGCCTTCATCCACTGATTCAGAATATTGGTGGAATGAAACGGAACCAATTTGGATCACTGCAACTGAATTTGGCAAGAGGGCGGCTGTTTATATGTGGCCAGGGTGTCACATTCCAATAAAAAACATCAAACCTCAAATTTGTCAAAGTGGTGCATCCGGAGAATTTGATGGTTTGGTATTTGAAAATCATTTACGCGATAGCTTAAACAGGTGCTTTCAATTTAATCTGAAAATATTTATTAATCCTAGTTATAATTTATAGTGCAATACTACATTTTACCCTTGTTTTTATATTTTCATCTGTTCAGAATGGCCAAAAACGAAATTGATTTTGCTTTAGTTTACACTGAACATTATGATGTCATTGGTCATCAGTTTGGCCCAAACTCCAATGAAATGACTGAAGCTGTTAAACAATTGAGTGTAATAATCGATGATATGGACGATGCGATTCAAAATAACACCATATTACAAAAAAATGTAAATGTAGTAATAATGTCGGATTATGGAATGACAGACTATCCCAAACAAGAAAACCAACACTCATTAACAGAGGTTATTGAACTGAATGACATTCAACATGTGACTGGTTCCGGCACAGATGTTGGAGTTTATCCTAAAGCCGGAAAACTAGCGAAAGTAAATTTATGCCTGCAGCTTTTAACCCAATAAAGTATATTTATCTGTAGCATTTAGAAGAACAAATTAAATTCTCACCATAGGTTTACATGCAACTGCACCAAGTGTCATGGGCAACAGTGTGGAAAAGGAATGACATTCCGGAAAGTTTCCATATTAAATGGCACAACCATACGGCACCAATATTATTGATAGCCAAACCCGGCCACGTAATACTTCCAGTAAGCAATCACACAAAATAAAAAATATTGTGTATAACAAATTCTAGCAAAAAAAACGTGCTATTAATAAAGATGTTTTAAATTTTAGATATCAGATTCCATTAAACAAGTGCCACCAGAACAACTCCTTTCAAGGTTGCCGAGTAAAGGAACGCATGGATATGATCCCAACGAAGTTTCGGACATGAATGGAATATTTTTTATTTATGGACCAGGTATGTCTATACTCAGTTCCACCCTTAAAATGCGCTGTGAGGCGCCCTCTTGGGAGCCTTTGAGGCCGTTCAAGTATTATGTAACATTTTTTTGCCCATGTTTTACGGGG
>JAQFYV010000287.1:0-12457 GCA_034695065.1 Choneiulus palmatus | reverse complement strand
CCACCGATATATACACCCGATAGAACACTCTTTCCCTACACGACGCTCTTCCGATCTATTCACTGGCATGCCCTTATTATGTGGATGATGATGATGATGATCATTGGCCACCACTCGTGTCCCGTTGTGTTGCACGTATTTGTAAACGTGCAATGCATTGTGGTAGTCCTGGTATTGTGTTGGAAGTACACGATTTCGCCGCATGGGGTGGGTCATTTGTACGTTCAGAATAGTTTCTTGATTTCTCACTCGGCTGATTCGTGAGACCATTGACCACGAGGGGCCCTTTAGGACCTTTTGTGTTCAATCGCTTAAGCCCGTGTATTTTTTCTTGTTTTTTGGTTGAAAATCCTTTGGGGGTCCTTTCCTCCACATATAGGTGCCCCATGCTTGTATTTTTTTCTCAAATGCCTCCTAATCGATTACCCGGTGTCCTGGTCCATTCTCATTGTGACTTAGGTCCCCGATGGAGCAACTTTTTTTTTGGCGATTGCACACCTTAAATGCCTTTACCTTTTATATATTTGTATTGTTCGGGGGCCCCTCGCATAGAACCCCGGGTACACTGAATTAAAAAGAGGGGCCCCACATGCATGATGAACACGACTACATTGTTCCCATAATGGGATGACAACTTAATTCCCTCAAAACCTCATTCCTGCAGATTGTGGGGGCTTAAGCCCATGAGAAAAAATAAAATCTTTATTTTCAATAATGAAGAGAAGGGTCCTTTGTGCATTAGGGGCCAGCAATTCAAAATCCGATATTACACCCCGTAATTGATGGAAAGTAAGAGGGCGCTGCGTGCGAGTTTGCGTAGCTTTTCAAAAAGGGTAGACCACCAAAAAAAAAAAAAAGTTATTACTAAACGATAGAACAAATAAAAATCGTGCATTTCAAATAATTTTGGCAACTATGTTCAGTCTATAGTTAAAAAATAAATAAATCTAAAAAGGCTTTATCTAACAATTGACACTTTTTTGACACGACTTTCGCAGATTTCACATCAAAGTTTTTTCCAGAGAATTTCGATAAATATTTAGGCTACTAAAAAACATGTAAATGTAAATGATTCCATGATGAAGAGGAAAGCCACAACTTTTTTTTTTGTATTTTTAAGTCCAAGATTTCAAAAAAAACTTACTGAGAGGCGATAAAATTCCTAAAAAATCGACTTTATTTTAATTTTTATTTAATTAATTATTAGAACACATTATTGAGATAGGGCTTCGTTAATTTTCCTGCAAATTAGCATTTTCATCAATTTGGTATCTTTTGTGAATTTATGAGCCCTTTAATTGGTTGCCAAAATCAGTTGCAAAAATTAGCCTATAGGCTTAATAGGGAATTAACGCAGGATAGCGTTGCAGGGCATGAGTAAGTCACAACAGTTGGTTATCGTTGTTTGATGACTAAAATTATCAGAGAAAAAAATATAAGATTAAATTCCAACTTATCATTTGTTTCCAATCATAATATCTGGATATAACTGAACAGTTTTATCATATTGCACAGTGCTGGAACAGTTTTTTTTAATGTGAAACAGTCATATTATAGATTGACGGAAAGTGCTTTTGACTTTAAATGATTGAACAGCAAGATTTTTACATACATTTTAAGAGAAACGTCTACATTTATTTATTGTGATTTGTTGGGGCATTTGGATATATTTGATTTCATTGGAATTACTATTTTTCAATAAATTGTCTGGATTTTAAGTTTTTAAGGTAAGAAGACACTTGAAATGCTTTTTGACTTAAACTCTTTGTCACTCGAACTTGACTGGATGTCTTTAGAGGGATACTGTGCTATTTATTTAGGGAAATTATCACATTATTCCTAGAATTAGCTGCTCAAGTTAAGTCAATGGTAGAAATAATGTACTAGTATTGTACATATGTCGTGGAATTACGAATGTAGATTGTGTTTAAGAAGGGGTTTGAGTATGGAGCCATAATGTTAATCGCCATAAACATTTTTAACTATTTTAATCAAGATTAATGTTCAAACCTAAAGACATAAAAATACATAAAAAATACCGAAATTTATAGAATTTTAAAAGCTAGACAAAAAGGGTATTTTTTTTCTTTTTTAAAAAATTGAAATTAATAAAATAATTTTTTTAAATATTTTCCATCCATCTTTAAAAATTTGTTATAAATCACCTACATTATAGCAATTTTATATATATTTTTTTATTAATTTTGGTTGATGAAATACAGGCCACTAACTACTGCAAAGCTACATTTAGCTGCAATGAGCTATGATTTAGACAGAAAGCGTTACACCTACTATCAAGAATGTGAACCAGCATGGAAATGGGAAATTTTACCTTTATTAAAGATAATGTGAAAATTGTATATTGTTAAAATAATATTGTTTGTTATAAATCAAATCACAAATGTTGAGCTTAGCAAATTTTGAGCTTTTGAAATGAACTGATTCCATGAAAGCACATAACTGTGAAACAACTAATACTAATGTTCGGCCACGACCGCACTCTCACATTAATTCTCGCATTAAATAGGATAGTTATCCTGAGAGTGAGATTACCCCTCTACCAAATTGCATTTAGTTGCTGACTGTAGGGTAATTATTTGAATTGAATTGAATTGAATTGAATGAATACAAGATATCTATGGCACTGAATAAAATGTGATATCAAAAATACTACATTTTTCAATGAAGTAACATATTTATTTAAAAAACTACAATAAGAGCTCCTATAATTTAAACTATAAATTTTATGTAAAATTCACCAAATACACCAAATTTGTTTAAATTGTCTTTCAAAATGTGTATGATCAGGTCTCACAACTTGTTGATATCCATGAGTAATTAATTTGCATAAACATCAAATATACAGTGCAGCTTTTTAATGCATACTACATATCTGTGCACTAAATAATTGTGATCTCAAAAGTACTTAATTTTCAATAAGGTAACATAAGAGCTCTATAATTTAAACTAAAAAAATTAACCCAAAATTCACCAAATTTGTGTAATTTTTTTTAGAATGTTTATGCTCAGGTCTCACATCATGTTTACATCCATATGTAATTAATTCAAAGGTTGTACTATAAATTTGATGTTTATGCAAATTAATTACTTATGGATATAAATAATGTAAACTTTAAAAGTAAAATCAACAAAATATAAAAATTTTCTAAACATTTTTTGAAAAGGTGTATGATCACCTCCCACATTTTGTTTATATCCATGAGTTAATTATTTTGCATAAACATCAAATATAAAGTGCAACCTTTGAATGTGTGCAAGATATCCATGTATGTCATTATATACAGTAAATGTTATTTCAAAAATTCTTCCTTTTTCAATAAGGTAAAAAAATACATTTATTTTAAAAACTAAAATAACAGCTCTATAACTTAAAATATAAATTCAATGTAAAATTCACCAAATGAATTAAATTTGTGTAAATTGTTTTTGAGAATGTGTATGCACAGTTCACAATTTGTTGATATCCAAGAGTAATTAATTTGCATAAACATCAAGGAGAAAGCAATGAAAAATTTCAATTGCTTTTGCCTATACTATAAAATAAGTCATATCGTGCATGTGGATTATTGAACGTTTTTATACATAATTAAAAAGGAAAAAATTGCCTGCTAGTAGGGCGTCAATGGCAAGAATTAACACTTTAACTCCATAAAACGACATGCATACAAATATAATTAACGATTTATAAATTGCAGCTTGTAATTTAGAGAAGAAAATAGCTCATATGAACCATGGTTGCAAAACCCCCTTGATTTAATTATAGCCGACTTTGCATATATAATAAATTTTTGTTAGGGTTAAAGAATTGGAAAACAATTACAGACGTGTAAACTATTGAAACTGTCCTATTTTTTTTACAATATTTGGACTATTTATAAATCCAACATATTAAAAAAAATATTAAAAATATTGTATAATATTTAAAAATAAATCCTAATTCTCCTGAATGTGGTGGTGAAGGAAAATCTAGCAAAGCAATGGGGTCGTCCATAAATTAAATTAGATACAGGAATAATATAAGATTTTTTTTAAAAAATGTAAGCAATCACTGTAAGCTTCAAAGCCATTTGCTGTGGCCACTTTCTAAACTAAGTAGTTATGGAAAAGTATTTTTCAATGACATTCCTTAACATGGGAAAATCCTGGATTTATAAGGGAAGGAAAATCTAACATTACAAAGGGGTAGTTAAAAATTATTTTAGCTAAAGGAATATTTAAAGTCAATTCTTTTTTCAAAAATAGGCAATCACTGTAAGCATCCGAGCTATACAGTGTGGCCGCACCACTAAAAGACTTATCTTAAAAAGTATTTTTCCCTTACATTCCCAAACAGTTTAAGACCTATGACTTTTAAAGGGGATAGAATATATAGCAAAGGGGTCATCCACAAATTATTTTAGACACTGGAATATTTTGATACATTTCTTCAAAAGTAGGCAATCACTGTAAGCTTCAAAGCTATGCAGTGTGGCCGCACAACTATAATACTTATCTTAAAAAAAGTATTTTTCCCTGACATTCCCAAACAGTTTAAGAACTATGACTTTTAAAGGAGATAGAATATATAACAAAGGGGTCGTCCACAAATTATTTTAGACACTGGAATATTTTGATACATTTCTTCAAAAGTAGGCAATCACTGTAAGCTTGAAAGCCATGCAGTGTGGCCACTAAATTAACTCATTTTATCATATTTTACTGACATTTCCAAACTTGTTCAGATACTGGAATTAAAAAGTGGAAGTGAATGAGAATAGCTAAATGGGTCGTCCATAAATTAGATCTGCAAATAGGGGAAGGTAAACCTTTAGAGACATGGAAAAGGGGAATTCATAATTAAATATGTTAAAGCATACTAAAATAATAAAAACCCAATTCTATTAAAATTTTGAAAATAGGTGATTACATTATAGTGAAAGATTTTTTTAAAAACAAAAGTTTCACTTGAAAATTCAAAAACATCATAGCACTAGCAATTAAATTACAAATTATAACAAATAATCCAAATAAAAATATAATTAAAAGTGAATAGGACAGTAGCCTTTAAAAACACGGCTAGTTAGAAAAACCCAAGCAATTACAATGTTTACAACACTTGATGGTATAAAATCTTTCAGAATAAGATTGTGCTTTGGTAATTCAAGAATTCCAAAAGTTGTTTGCTGAAAAGTGTACCTTTGGGTTTTGTGTATAAAAAAGAGTTTGAAGAAAAAGAGCTGCAAATATAGGTTACTTTCCAAAGGTACTCTATAGTATGTTTTGGTATCGAAAAAAGATTTCACTCTACAAGATGCCTCAATATATTATCCTTTAAGAAAAAATACTTTCCTCATGTACTTTTTACATTGTATCATCTATCTTAAAAGCAAGATACTTTTAATGGTATAAAAAACATTGAAAGTAAAAAAGAATACGGCTATAAAAACAGAGAAAACAAAAGCAAATAAATCAGTCATTCAGTAAAAAATGCTTACAAAAGCTACTTAGTTATTTTTTTAGAATTAAAAGTATTTAAATTATTTGTAGAACCCAGTGTTTGAAACAAAATGTAAAATCAATATATTAGAGCATAAATCTCACATATTGAGGAATGAATCAATAATATGAATAGGAATTAGGACCAAGATTGAAAATAATTTATAAGTAAAATTAGGATTTGCCAAATTGAAAATTGTCAACATATTCAACTAAGGATTAATATTTCATCAGAAAGCTCAAATGATCAGTAATTGAATGACTTATATGAATAATAAAATTAACGTATGAGATAAACACAAACTGTTAACTCTTTCCTTACTTTCATATAACTATTACTTCTTTAGTGAAAATAAGGCTCCAAAACAGCACATACAGAAACATGCATCAGAAATATGCAAAAGTATAAACTACTCTAACCAACAGTCTTGCCTAGTTTTCCATTACGACATTTGTTAATATTATAGTAAGAATTTCTTACAATATTAAAATATTTATCTTCAATAAGAAATATTTGTATAGTAAAGTTACATAAAAGTAATTATTAATTCTGACATCTGCAGCTAAACATAGCTAAGAGAAATAAACAGAGCAGAATCTGAATTGAGATTTAGCAAAAAACATAAGAAAACTGCAAAACATTTAATTCCTGCCATTTTATTAGCAAGGAATTCAATTATAGTTAATATTATGGAATGAAAACTAAAAAATTGCAAAATGAAAAGCAATATTTAGGTCAACTAAATATCCTAATATTTCTATATTAATTTGGCTATAAGAATAAAAAGAAAGTTTTATAAATTAAGTTTAGCTTCAATTGATTTCACTGATAATAGATTCAAACATTTTACAATTAAATGGGATATACGTTTGATTAAAAGTATATCTAGTCAATTTATTTTAAATGTACCTTTAAAATACAGATTAAAATGTAATTTCGATAAAAATATTTTAAAAAATAAAACCACATCTGTAAAACAAGCTTAAAAGAGGTGTATGGATGCCACCATAGCAAAATGTTGCTGTATAGAGTCACAGATTTTGCCACATTGCATCATAATGTAACTTACGCATTTATTAAATATGAAAGTTTTTCGAGGAATGTTTGCTTGTTCTCGGATAAATTTCAAAAGGAATTTTATAGGAGAACATAAAATTCTCCAACTCCAATTCTTCATGCATTTTTTATAAATTTCAAGTCAGATAAATGAAACAGTTTGAAAAAAAATAGTACTTTGTTTTCCTCTAAAACTGTCACTACATTGAAACTGGCAATGCCCATGTGCTACATTCATGATAGACAACATTTGTAAACTGGTTGTAACATGGCTACAGTCATCGATTGTCACAATTTCCCCTAAAACTGTTTTTAAACCTCAGAATTGCATGCCATTTAAGTTTGTATTAAATTTTTTTTTATATTCTTTCCTTGTCTAAGTCTATCTGATTTTATTACTTAATGCATGAAACCAAAATGAATTCCACCAATGACAACAACTGTCACATCCGCTTCTCACTGTTGAAATTGATTTCATATGGAAAGCAACTTTTCAATGAATTTTGTATACAGAAAGAAAACAGAAAATGGCACAGCCAAATGAAAAGACAAGTTTACAGTCTCTCTTGCAGCATTATTTTATTAGAAGCTGTGCTATTTTATCCAAAAGGGAAACATTGAAAAAAGTAACATTTGATAGTGAAATAAAAAATAAGATACCACAAAATACCACACGTGGCTTACAAACAGGACACATGTGGTATATCTTTTAGGCTTGCCAAACAACATAGTTTGTCTAAAAGCAATATATCACAATAGACAAGCTGGCAGCTTGAGAAAATTGAAAATACTATATGCATTCTTCATTCGCTATCAATATGCAAAAGATTCATTGAGAAAAAGAAAAAAAAAATATAAAACTTTCATAAAATACCTATACAGGTAATTTTTAGATTACATGCTGCTAACAAAAATACATGTCAAAATCCAAAATTCAAAGTTTTAAAAATTTTAAGAAACTGCCACAAATTTTGAATTGCAACTTTTAAGTTTTAAAAAAGTACCTAAAATTTCAAGCAACTTTACAGAGAAAGTCTCACTTTATAAAAACGTTTGTGGGTGGAATATTACAAATTTCTAAAGCAGTTCCTCAAAATGTTTGTAAGTGTAAAATTTTGAAATTACCTTATACGTTGGTTAGCAGCATATAATTTAAAATTATCTAGGGAAAATTGTACTTGCAATTTCTTGTTTTTTTCCCATTTATCAGTGAATGTTCTGCATATTGCTAAATAAAGACGAATGCATTTTCAATTATCTCAAGAAGCCAGCTTGAAAAAGTGATTAGGAAAATGGAAATTAAAGGGGAAGACCACCCTTGAAAAAAAATATGCACCTTTTAAAAGTATTCATTAAGAAAATACTATTCCTAATACTTTGCAACTATGTTAATCCTAGTTAATTTATAAAAAAAATTAAAATAAACTTAAAATGAGACTGTTTTGATGTCATTGACCCGTTCATTCAAGCAAAGAAGAATGTACAGTGTACTCAATCACGTGATTCATTCATTCATTCATTTTCGAGGTACGCAACCACCCCCCTTCTTGGGGAGGTGGACCCGGTCGATCCCCATTGCCGGAAATTACAGACCGAGTTTTTACCCGAAGGTGTCGCGCAGGGCAGGCTAAGGGTCTGGGAGAACGTACACGGGATCAACGCATACGCAGAAAAGTCCAATGGCACAAGCGAGACTCGAACCCACGACCTCCGCCACATACAGGGACCAGTCCACTTTACCACTGAGCCAACCTGCCTCCCCCCCTTTTATCCCTGGAAAAAATCCTGGAGACGCCCATACCCACATGCAGAAATGCATGCATGTTGTGGTTAATTGTTCCTATTGGAAATTGTGACTATGAAGAAAATAAGAGTACCTCAATGATTTCAATCTTAAAAATCTGTGGAACAATCATAAAGTGCCGATTGAAATAGTCATATAATTATTTTTTAAAAGCATAGGGATAATTGAATAATTACTTCGGTAAAATTGTCGATAGGTAACAAGTGCAATTACATAGGTGTAAAAATTGCCTTACACAATTATCACGTAGGCCTATACGGTGTGTCATAATTACAATAAAATTATGGAATGTAACCCCCTTGCAAGCAGGACGAGTCAATGAACGCACTTGCACGTTATTGATTTATTTTGATCATGAACCAATATATGAAAGTTGTAAATTGGATAATTTACAAATTTGCATCTTCAGGTTGTCAATATAGTTTTGGGCATAGCATTTGTAAAGTGAGCATGTTTGACAGGTTCGTAATTGTACTTATCCAGTCAACAAGTTGTAAACATATATTATTGCCATATTATATTGACAAGTTGTAATTGCACAAACAACAACTGGGTAATTTTTCAACTTTGATATAACTATATACGCATATACATGTAAAAGCCAAGCAATGCCGTATTTATAAAGTGACTCTAAGAACAACGTCAAGGAAAATTCACAATTCAAAAAAAAAAACTGTTTTTGTTAAAATACTTATTAAAAAAATAAACTTTTTCTGTAATTGTGCACATATTATTAATGCATGCAACAATTTGATCTAATTTTTAGAAGTCGAACTTTATTTTTCTATGTTCGATAATTGCTCAATTATTATTATTACTCAATAGAAATTCTGTATCAAATCTTATTTTTTTCTTTAAAGATTGTAGACAACAGCTGCAGAATGGAGAAACTCCATGGTTGCTTGACCCTTGGGGCGTCTTGGAGGGAGACGCTTTTTGAAATGGTTTTTACCTTTAATGCGTTTAATAATAATAATGAAGGCCATTTTCGTTGAAGATGCTTGAAAAGACTTGTTTTTTTATTTGGAACGGAGAAAAAAATTGGGAGAACAGCCAAATTATGACATATGGTAAGCATAGCAATCCGTTGCACCGATAATTCAAATCTCGATGGCACCCTCCCCATTTCAATGAAAAAGCATTACTAGCAAATTTTGTACACTGCACACACGACCAGAAGGATATATTCTAGTTCAGTTTTTTACGTCCTATTTATTATGGCAGTATTTTTTCTTTCTGACCACGTGTGCCGCTGTATGCCATCTGATTTACACATTTTTAAGCGAAAGTTATAGTACTTGACTGACTTATCGCTGGCAACCTGTTGCCTTTTAATGTATTACAGTCGAAACTAGACAAAAGCTGTCAAATTACTGTTTGCATCAGAGTATTAACTCTGAGTAACGGCTGCATGGCGCCATTTTGTTTTTCTTATTTAATGAATTTTTCGCCTTTGTTATTTAAATAGCAATCTGGTATCGATGCATTGTATACCAAATGGTATAATGCTCATGTTATATCCAATGAATTTGTCTCACATTTCTTGATAATCAATCTATCCATAACCATGCATGCACCAAAAAGGCAAATTATTATATCTGCATTGAAATTTTGAACCAATGAATAGCATTTATGTAAACCATGCCCTATGCAGCAAAGTTGCAAACTGGTATAGGCACGGCAATCAGCGTTATTCTTCTTGTAGATTGACTACTCCAGAATGGGTAGGCCTACATGTACTGCAGAATAGATGGAAATGCAGATCAACTGGTTTCCAGATGCTGGTGTAACTAAGGGAGAAAATTGAGGTCATTGTTATACAATAATGCATGTTCGGAATTTACTGCACTACTGCTCGACAACCAATGGGCCTACAGATATAACAGCAATATTCAATTGAGGAGAATGCTAATATCCAGGTATTGATAGAGCCCTTTTCCCGTAAATATCTGGCAATATTAGATACAAATTAAAATAATGTCTAATTTTATAAATATTTTTCTTCCTATCAGGAAATGTTATTATGTTTTTACTTACCCAGGCGCAAAAGAAGCCTGCCACTAGCTATAACTATTGTTTTCTTCATCAATTCAGTATTTTTATTTCTTTTAAGTAATTGTTAACTGTGTGACTCTGGGAAAACTGATGCTACAATTTTTTTAAATCACCTATGTTCGTGCAAATTGGCTACTATGCAATGTGGTGTTGGTTGGGGGGTAAGTTCAAGCTTGTAAATAGGTCTGACAATAGGTTGGGGGAGGAAGGGGGGGAGAGATAACCGGGTAAGTCATTACAGTTACTGAACCCCAAATGCTGTTAATTTTTTACAAGTCTCCCACTTCTTCTATGCCAACCATTACATTAAAGTACAGTGAACATATGCGCAGTTCCACTAAAAGTCGGCCACGACCATATTCCCCTACCCTA
Organism: Choneiulus palmatus; assembly: GCA_034695065.1. Taxonomy (NCBI): domain Eukaryota; kingdom Metazoa; phylum Arthropoda; class Diplopoda; order Julida; family Blaniulidae; genus Choneiulus; species Choneiulus palmatus. The sequence goes on along the minus strand of JAQFYV010000287.1, from coordinate 1,673 downwards.
CTTCCCATAATTGCCATGTCATTGATGATGATTGATGACGTGGGCCGTACAGATGGAATGTCTATAGCGGATAACCATAGATAGATAGATGCGTTTCTAAAGGACATCATACTTTTGCTTATTTCGTCATGGTTGTGCTGCCATCAATTGAGCGAGATTTCCAACTGGCGTTTACCATCATCCCCCTTAATTTTTTATCATATAAACTGGAATTTATTTTTTATTCTTTTTATTATTTTCCTAAAATTTGCTTTTTCATTATTGTCACCACCCACGCACCAACTCCGTTTGGGCGTTCATTAATTGAATAAAGAACCCGTGTTTGCTCCAGGGATTGTTTTAATTAGTTGACCCTGTTATTGAACCTCTTTTATTTAGTCCAGCTCACCTTAATTTCCCCCATTTTTTGTCCGATACAATTGAATACCACACACACAGGCCATCTTGGTAGGATTAACGCTAGCATGCATTTCATGAATAGGGGAAAAAAAAGAGAAAACAATTGGGGTTGGCACCTGGAGTAGATGGATTAAGGGGGTGGTGAGCATCTTACAGGTGCAAGATCAAAGGGACATTCCGCTGGGTGACAGCACGCGCCTATGCGTGCAGGTAGCCTTGGCTTTAACACTAGAGTCTGGTGCATATATCCACACAATTGGGATGAATATATGCATGCCTTGCTTCATCATCAATAATTGGATGTGATTACCAAGAAATGGATTTTATATATTGCCACCCATACAGGGGGGGTCTTGCACTTTGCAGAAAGCAATTTGGAGAAAAGAATACCCCCAAAAGCTAATTGCGCTTTTGTTATGTGCTTAAAATATAATAAATGGACTGTAGGTAAAGGGATACCCAAAAACTCCTGCATGCGCCCATTCCGCTGTTTTAAAAATTGCAGTAATGAATTTTTACTAGATAGTATAACTACTGAAAGCTGCAGTTATTTAACAATGCAGTGGAAGACATTAAAGAGGAATGCAGCCCTCAGAATAGTTTTTTTTTTTTTTTTAAAAAAAATATCAAAAATTACTTACCCAAGAATTGGCAACCATATACATGTTTATACTTTCTAGGGCTTATTTTATTATTATTATTATTTTTTTTTAATGAAAAAAGCTTTAACTGAAAAGCTAAGAAATGAAAGAATGAAATTTGAAAAATTCGATGACAGTCGATTATTTTGACACGTGACCGTCATTGGTGACACGTCATTTATCATACTAGAGATAATTATCATATAGTGTAGAGAGTACATAGTTGTTACCAAGATTTGGGTTTATATATATAGCTTTTTGAAATGTTGTATCGTTTGGGAAAAAAAAACGTATTCCTATAGTGTTACCGGTAATTGCGTTCCACTTCAATGCAGATATGTTTTAGTCAAAAGGGGCAGTCTAAATTGCAGTAACACTGCAGCTAAGCACTTCAAAAGGATTGCTGAAAATATAGCATCCGATTAAATTGCGAAATTATATATTATAACTATTGCTGCATTTCAGCCTTGAACTATATAGTAAAACTTAATTCAATATTTGTGCAGTTGAAATTGTATTATATAAGACTAATAATTCTACAATAATAATGTGGGTCTATAGTAAACCATGCATGTACACTCGTGGACACGTTATGGTAGGGTGGTGTTTGGATGCACTCTAGCGATAGATCAC
>JAQFYV010000286.1:0-12466 GCA_034695065.1 Choneiulus palmatus | reverse complement strand
ACCTCAAGTGCACGGAATTCCTTGCCCACAAGGTCGACCACTTCTCGGCAAGTAGTCCCTGGTTCACTGGTGTCTCGGGAGCCCGCTGCCCTCACCTGCTGGTCACGTGCCAATGCAACCTCAATGTCGCACAGTCGAGCAAGCAAAACGTCATGCTGCTCACCTTGGCTGTTGAACCGCAACAGACCATCCATAATTGTGCGCTGGGTATCAACGATCGTCGCTAGCTGGTCGTTGTGAGAGCGGAGCACGTCTTGCATCACTATCTATGACTGCGCCTGAGCAGCGCCTGACCTGCGCAAGTTGCACGGTCAGAGCACGTAGCTCGGCCAACACATCAGCACTCGGCGGTTCCCAAAACTTTGGTCCTGTTGCTGTTGTTGGGAGGGCCATGCCCGGTAACTCGAACAGCTGCAGGCGTTCCTCCACCACCTTCCCCCGAGCCATCTCTCGGTAATGGCCTAGTCCTTCGCCTTGCGTCCCGGTTGATCCCGGCCGGGGTTGACAAGCGTCGCTGCCGATGACCCGGAGCTGTCTTCATCGTCATCCGGGGCGAGCGGTCGACCTCCCTCAGCCCCACTGGTAGCTATTGCAAATAAAAGTAAACCAACAGGTATTCGAAAAAGCCCCACAAGCAAGTCTACCACAGCAGACCAAGACCCAAATAAACTATAGGCCGACAGCAAAGACCTAGGCCTAATTGCTTGAATAGGCTTATCTTCATTAAGTAGGTTAAACAAAACAACCTACCAAGCCAGGACCTATCCCCGTTAAGAAGGCAAAAAAAAAAAAAGGCCAACAGGACAACAAGGTTTGGGGCACCAATTGCCACACCAAAACCTAGGCCTATCAGCTTTAAAGAGAAGCAGCATAACCCAGGCTTTAACTGGGCCTGTTGCAGGCAAAAAGGCCTAACAAAAACTTAGGCCTAACTTCCAAACCCAGGGCCTGTTTCAGACACTAACCCTAAACCTAAACCAGACCAAGCACCCAGTACTGGCCCAGATCCCTGGCTTAGCAAAAAAACTTTTTCATTTTTTTTTTGGCCACCCCCTTTGGCACAAGAATGGTAGGGTTTTCATAAACCCTACCCTGCATCTCCACCATGTAGAAATGTGCTCAAAGCTAGAGGTTTCCAAACGTGGTTTTCAACAGATTAAAATGGCGCCCGGTACGCCCCCACGCTCGCAGAATTTCCTTTTTCCAGTTTTGGCCCAAATCAATTGCCCAGTTTATCAACAGGCAAAATAAACAACAAACAATCTCATTAAAACTCACTTTTAGTCATTTATTTTCTCCTTGTCCCGGCCAAAACAAATCTACAAAATCCTCGGACAACAGTAAACCAAACCCACTGCACGTGGTAAACGACAACAAGAGAGCCAGCTCATTCAAAATCCCAAAAACAGCTGATCTCCTCTTATCCGGTGGCTCCCCCATGTGGCCAAAATGTACGGTGTTTTGGTGCCACTTTCAAACAGCGCACGTACAAAAGCACGCATTTCTTACACCCCCACCTCAACTAACACTTAGTCCTCCAAGTGTGAGCTGGGGGGTGCTGGTACTGGAAAAAAACATAACAAGTGTAAAAAAACCAAACCACAACAAACAAATCCCGGCACGACAACAACTACGCCGGTTAGTCCCATGTTGTCTTAGCCTGTTGGCCCCACGACGTCTTAGCTGGTTGGCCCCATGACGTCTTCACTGGTTGGCTTCATGACGTGTCCACCAGTTGGTCTCACAACGTCATCACTGGTTGGCCCCAAGACGTGTCTACCAGTTGGCCCCATGCCGTCTTTACCACTGGACCCCACGACGTCTCAGCCGATTTGCCCCATGAAGTTGTCACCGGTTGACCTTTGACATCTTTACCAGTTGGTGCAGTGATGTCTTTGCCGGTTGGCCCCACGATGTCGTAGCCGATTTTTCGGGTGCAATCAGCCACCCCACCGGGCGAGTAACTCGTGCGGGGCTTAACGCACAGCCCCCGGTACTCACCGGTGTCTCGGTCCTAAACAGCTGCGGTGGGCGAGGCCGCGCATCCTTCTGATGCCGGACCACTCCATTTATCCTCCCGGTCTTCGTTGCCTCCCTCGTTGTACTGGCAGCTAATCGATGACAGTCCCGGACAACATGGCCAGGTTGCCTGCACCGAAAACATGTCGCATCCTTTGCACTCGGGCACCTGGCGGCCATGTGTCCCAGTTGACCACACTGAAAACACTGCATAACGGCCGCTCAGCACCTTCGCCACACAGATGTTTGTCCAACTGTCTTGAGATCAGGCCTGTCATTAAAACACCTAAAACACCTTTATCTAAAATCTAAAACACCTTTATTCTACTACAAAATAACTCCCAGAAAATACAGCAGCCAAAACACAGAACACAGCAACCACAAATCCACCCTCCACTGCAGCAAACCCAAGACAGCCCAAAAAACTGGCTCCCCTTTTCCCAGAAAAAAGAACCCCAAACACTGGTCAGCTGACCCACAATCCAAATATGCAAATTAGCATATGCAAATGTTGTCATTTTGGCACCAAAACATCCTCATTATTTACACTACCTTTGTTGAAAATGAAGGCAATTGCTCAAACTTCAGGCTAAAATGGATTCTTATCATCGTTGGTCTTTTTCTCTAATTTCATTGGACTGGAATTTCGTTCTGAAAGATAGTGCTAAATTTATGGAAACAACTTTTTTTAAAGATTATGTTATAGTCTATGGTAACTGATTGTTTAAAGGATGCCTTTACCGTATAGCATATTCAATTCAATTCAACTCAGTCCCCTACAGTCAGCAAATGAATGCCATATGGTAGGGGGTTATCCCACTTTCAGGAGAATTCTCCCTTGTCAGTTGAGATTCTGTACATCATCGCTAAATTGAATATCTGCGCCAACTACATGCATTCTTGAATTGAATAGTGTTATTTTTGAGCAAGTGTTGCACTTATGAATGAATTGCTTGGTTTTATGATAAGTGGGAACCGAGTGTCTATTTCGTTGTTTTTGGCTAACTCTTAATATCTTACATGTATGTGGAATGCAACCCTAAGAAAATGTTTTTCCCAAATGATGGATCATATGAAAAAGGGTTTACTAACCCAAGAATTGGCAACTATGTTCTATCCAGTTCTATAGGGAAGTCCACATTAAAAAAGTTATTTCTAAACTATAGAACATATAAAAATAGTACATATGCAGATTTTGGCAACTATCTTCAGTCTGGCTAAAAAAAAAATTAAGAATAAACCACAAAATGTTTAAGGTAAAACCATGTAGCCTAGCGGCAAGTGACGTCAATTGATGCCAAAATCCTTCATCTTGGTATTGACCTTGAAGAAAGATATAGGGTGTCATAGTAAACTTTTTTTCTTATTGTTTAAAATAAAAAAAACTAGGCTGAACATAATTACCAAAACTTGGCAATTATAAAACTTGATGTTTTATCATTTAGAGATAACTTTTTTATGGTAGTCTTCCTCTTTAAAAAATATAACATATTGAAAAGCTGAGATATGCAAGTAATGGAGGCTCATACGATGTCGTGTCACCAATGAATGGTTACATGCGACCATCATTGGTGACACATCAACTTGCGAAACTCCATTTTTCAGATTTTCAGTTCCATCTATATAATTAAAAAAATTTTTAGAGACTTGCAAATTAGAATACTTGCCAATTATGTAAGTATTTGTTTTATATTCTTCTATCATTTGACAAGAACTTTTTTTGAGGGTTACGTTCCGTTTTTAAGCTGTTATATTGCAATGTGTTAGTGACCTTTTAATTTTTTACATATTGCCAAATAGGATAGTTTGCAATCGTTGCTTCAACTTCTTGAGTGGAGTTGGTTGACATTCAAGACAACCCTTTCAAAATTGCATCCTGGTCAAGAATCAGATTTGGCGTACATGACTGTGTCTTTGGAACTCGAAAGGCTCGTTTACATCAGCTGCGCTAGCTTGCGACTCCTGCGCACATACATCAATGAAGTTTATCCGAACAATGGTTAGGGGGATTAACTTTTCTTAGAAAATCCACCTAAAGAATATTAGTAAAAAAATCCTTTAATATTTCTTTCACCTTGCAGGTCCTTGTGGCAAAAGCGTTCCAGAACTTAACAAATTGGTCGAATGCGTGGCAGATACCCGCTTCCTCCTCTGCAACATTCTTTCCGATCCTCTACCCGCGATTACTTCGACTAAGAGCTCCAACAATCACATTCATAAGCACGCAAAAGAGGTATTACACGAAGCAAGCACGGTGTATACCAAGGCCGTCACAATTCTGGATGAATGCCACACCACTTTTGTAGCTTGTTTTCATGCGTTTTACCCAACCTCCCTTCTCAAATGGACCAGTTTGTGTGATCTCTTGGTTGAGATGGAATCTGTAAGTTAATGTTTACTTTCTTTAAACACATTTTGTACCCTTTTAAAAGGGGATTATAGTCGTGTTAATTTCTCATAGAGAAAGTTTTTGCAGTTGATTTTGGCAACAAAAGGACTCACGGACATAATAAAAATACCAACTTGAAGAGAGTGCTAATCCCCGTTAAATATGAAATCCTTTACCCAAATTTTGCCCCAATGCTTAAATAAAAACTAATATTAGGTGGAATTTTAAAAGATGTTTTTATGCCTATGAGCAGTATAATTATTTTTAAGAAAGATTTTGGGCTTAAAAATGCAAAACAAAAGAGCTCGTTATTACGTAGATATAGTTTTCCTCTTCAATTTGGTATTTTCTCCTATTTTTTAAGTAAGCTATTATTGAGATCCTCCAAAAAAACTTTGAATTAAAATTTTGCAAAAATTGCACATTTTCGTGTAAAGGCGCCTGATATTGTCAAAATTAGGAAGTACATTATCTCTTTTGTGACGGCTTTCCATGTTAATGTCCATGTTTTTAATACTGTCAAAAGATCTGTAAATCCAAGATGGCGACTATAATCCCCCTTCGATGTAGGCTTTCTACATGATTGTTTATGAATATTAGGATCCAGTCAAAGCTGACGGATGTGATCATCTCTTGGCTGCCATTCTGGCTTCGCTATGCAGCCCCACAGTAAAACTGACTTCCATCTTGCCCATTGTCTTTGAGACGGGGGAGTATTCTCCTCATAAAAGCCATTCGGCTGCTGGGCCTAGTTTAGAACTCACGACTGGAGGTTTGAACGAGGCGAAGTATCCCATTCTTGTGGAACACATGCTTCATAAATCACAGGTACTGTTATTGCAGTTTGTTTAAGCTATACTTTAAATTTAGCATATAGGAAAAAAGTTTTAAATGCTTATTCTTCGGCATTAGCGTGAAGAAGGAACACGGGCGCCTTGCACGTTTCGTGAAATCTTGAATCGTCTGTTGGCCAATGTTGTTCGTCCCGTGCAGAAAGCTCTGGGACATGAAAAATCGGCCCCTTCTCCCAAACTTGTATCAAATACCTGTGCATTGCTGGCTGCCATTATTGCCGAATTGGCTGCACAGACCACTGGCATTGATGTGAGATTTTGTCATATACCGTAAACTCCCACGATTAAACCCCGGGCTTAATTTTAAGATTTTTTTTATTATAGGCCCATTGTCTGAACATAAGCTCAACGTCTATATTATTTAAACTGTATTAAGTTTTATCTTATCACAGTTTTGCTCATATAAGATGAATTTAGTAAAACACAATGGAAAAAATAATAAATAAATACAAATTAATAAACTGGAAAAACTGAAACTTAAGGCTTTATGTGATGCCACACACTGCCAATGTGTGCATTTTCTACACTAGACTTTTTGACTAAAATTCACTATGGTAATTCCATTCAGCGTTTAGGCGTTTCAACGGATTGGAGGCCATGATTACTTCCAAGCTAAAGCACTATAACGTAGAACTAAAGATAACCAAAGAATGATCCTTTTTCTGTTAGACTTCCCTATTTTCTACCGATTTTGTGTACGATATTTATTTTTAGAAATATTATTACTGGCAAATGGATATGAGCATTTTTGTTGGGGAATATATGATTCAAATAAAACCCTATATATCAGAGTCATTTTAGGGCACATAACAGAAAATGCAGTATTTCGTTTATAAACCCCATGGGCTTATTTGCGGGAATTTACGGTAAATTTCTTTTGAATAATAGCAATGAATGTGTTACATGTCAGCCGTGTTTCCCATGTTTCCAAAATCTAGGCAGAGTTGCATACAAATGGGGGACGTGTCCTTCATATAACACCGTCTCGATTCACTCGGACTAGCCAGAGCCGGACTTGGAATACTGGCAATGGATCTCCAGATGCTATTTGCTTCTCCGTAGATCGTCCTGGCATCGTAATTGCGGGCGTAACTCTATACGGCGGCGTGGGAACGTACGATTACGAACTTGAACTGCTTGACGATGTAATTTCTAGTTAATTAACCTTCTTGTGTCGTTGAATTTTAACCATTCGTCTTTATTTAGTCTCATTAGTTTATTCCGATTTCGAGTCATTTCTTATTTCCTATATTTGTTTTGAATTCCTATATTTAGCCCACTCTTTTGTAAATTTTTTTCAATTTCCTTGCATTACATGGGAGTTTAATTTAATGCATCATAAATTGAAGTTGGGGGTCGTTTCACCATTTCTTAGAGCAGAGTTCATTTTAGGCTACTTATGCCTACCCAGGAAATTTTCTTTAAACTAAGTAGTTTTCTATCATACTAATCCATTAATTTGATAATTTTTTTTTAAAAAAAATTTGAATGAGTAGTCGTTAATGTAATAGATTTGAACCTATTCCGGTATAATTGTACAAAAAATATCCAAAAAAAAAAAAAAAAAAAAAAAAATCATAGGCCAACATGTAATTTGAAAAAAAAATGTAATCATCTATATTTCTGTTACTTCACTAAAAACACTCCTTATATTTCAATATTTTAGGGAAAATTTGCTATAATATTACTGTATTTTTGAGAAAATATTCTTGCAATCTTGTATGCATTAGACAGGTTTAATGTAGCAAGCATTTGGGTATGAAAAATGAGATTTATTACAATTTAATTGTCTTACTTAGCAAAATGGAAGCAGCAGCGACCCGTCTCACACTCAACGATGGAACAGTTTAGAAATCATCCGTGGGACTTTTGGCCCTGATGACTGCGTTGGTGATGCCGTCGAAGTGAAATTCGATCATCCTATTGCAGTCAAAGTAGGTTTTTTATTCTAACATTTCAGCTCTCATTTTTACAACGTTGAATTAAATTTATAATTATGCCATGTAGGAGAATACTAAATATGCCATCCGATTGCGGAATCATGGCGGGCGCACTAGCAATGGAGACGGAGGATTGAATTCGTTGAAGGGTCCCGATGGAACCACGTTTAATTTTACTACTTGTTCGTTGAGCTTTAATGGTACAAACCATACTAGGGGTCAACTGCCACAAATACTTTACTACAGGTAAGGGAAAAATTGTATTCGCAATGTTGCTTTAACAGCAAAATAGTTTTACAAATATGGGATTTGTGTATTTAAAAATGTTTCTAAACTTTGCAGTACGCCGCAGGATTCCGATTGTCAGCAGAATAATCGGGCCATCATTGAACTTCAAGCACGGAAAAGTGCACTTTCGATCGCAACAACCATTGTTAAAGTTGCCACTACCTTGCTGCAACAGGCCAGAGATGAAGCAGGTTGGATGTTTTACAGAACTTTATACCTATAAAATTAAAATGAATATAAACCCATAAATAAATCTACACGATAATTACAGATGAAAAAGTGATGGATGTCCTTTCTTCAGCACATGTTACATCCATGCTCTTGCCACTGGTTTTGGCGCATATTGCCCCAATAGCTACATCCGATCCAAGGGTACACCAGACTTAGAGAAATGCCGAATTAATATTAATGACCCTACCATACTCTTTTAAAATGAAAGTTTTGTGTTTCAGAGTGCTGTTCAAGTGTTGGAAATGATACAAGATGTTCTCCCACCAGTTGCACATCTAAATAATCGTTTCCATAGTTTAAAAGCACCCACAGTTGTCGTCAATGAGTCGTCTGGTCACGACAGCTCGTTATGCACGACGTCCAATCACTACGCGATCGTGGAGAGTGAACACCCATACAAACCAGCTTCCGTGTCAACCTACAAGGCACGTAAACCTGCATAGTTTTGCTAAGGGAGGATTATAGCGGTGTCAATTTCCCATAGGAAAGTTTTTGCACCCGATTTCGGCAACCAAAGAGTCCACTAAAAAAAAAATACAAAATTTAAGAGAATGCTAATCTCCAGGTAATTTTGAAGCCCCCAGCTCAGTAAATGTTTATTTTAAATGTTGGACTTAAACACCTAAAATGAGCTTGAAACTTTTTTAAGAACATATTTACAGAGATTCTCGGCTAAAAGTTTTGATAAGTAATTTTTGCAAAAATCACCCATTTTTACGAGAATGCACCCGCTATGCCAAAATTGGAAAGTAAATTGAGCATATGTGTGGTGATGGCTATTCTTATTTATTATCATGTTTGTGCGACTATCAAAAGATGTAAACTCCAAAATGGCAACTATAATCCTCCTCATAAATAGGTGTTACAGATTTTTTTTAAACATTTGTAATTTATTTTAAATTTAAAATGTATTCAGGTGTGTTTTCCGGAAAGTGTGAAATGGATGTCTTTGGAATTTGATCCTCTATGTGGCACTGCACAGAATGAAGATGCACTTCAGCTCTATATACCTAGTCACGAAAATCCGTTCAAGGTAGCTTGTCCGGCCAAAATCCTAGAAGAGGATGAAGTATTACAGTCTCCATATTGGCCAGTTTTGCGGAAGTTCAGTGGTAGTAATATGTGGCCCCGATGTAGTGTAATTCTTCCAGGTAATCTTTATCTTGAATATTATGCGTAATTATTGTTTATTATAGTTTAACAAAGTTTGTTCTTGAATAGCTTATATCACTTTCCAGATACTTCAATAGTTTCTATGAAATTTAGTATAATTTTTTTATTTATAGGAAATGAAGTTATATTTTCGTTAGAAACAGCGTCTGATTATGTTAAAGACGATAAAGCCTGTTTTTATGGTTACAAATGCCTAGTGGTTGGCTATGACTGGGCACGGGCTTCGGAAGAGGTAATTTCATTTCTAGAGAAAAAAATTTTTTCTTTAAACGTTGAACTGTGAACATATGTGCTCCTGTGCAAATAGGGTTTAAGACATTTAGAGGAGGAATTGGCCTATCTAGGAGGAATGTGTGCCTCGTCATTGATAAAGAAAGACCTTCTTTTACCTCCTGGTAAGTTATGATTAAGCTGTAGCCAGATTCACATTATGAAACTGAAGATATTTGTTTGGTGGTCAAAATGGATAGTAAACATTTAAAAAAAAAGAAAAAAAAATTGTGCTCGATGTATGGGTACTAATAAAGCACAACTTGGTACAGTAATTTCAGATTGAGTTTTGATTTAAGCTGTCTAATCAGCAGTTAGTACTTATTTTGGCCCCAATGCAATCATTCTGAGTTTCTTAATGAGTATCAAACAATAGTTTAATGCATTCTGATTTCAAGATTTATAGCATAATTGTCCATTTATCGTTGAATAGCATCAGTCGATGAAATGGAGGACGATTTAGATATTGTTGATGAAATTGCACAACAGGTATGCAAAATACAAAATTTTGGTTCTATTCTAAAATATGACATACTGGAATTTTGCAGTTCTTATTTATTGATTTTTAGATCTGTAATTCACATTTGAGTCTTCTGGGAAAAGGTTTTGCCATTGCACATGCACCAAGTGTGCACCAAGCGTTGGAAGGTGTGCTACCCTTCAGTTATCTTTCTAACGAAAGATCCTTTTTAAAAGACTTTGTTTTGTGTGCACCTGGAACAAGCGGAGGCCGTCTTGCTCGGTGGGAATTGTGAATTTTTGCCATAAATTGTCGTTATTTGGCTGACGCTCACTCGATTGAAATTTTTTTTTTTGCACAGTTGGTTGCAGCCTGACTCGTATGTGGATCTTAAACATTGTGAAGTATTATTTAATAAGGATGAAATGAGATGTGGTTGGCCTACAGTTGTCACGATTGTAACTAAAGATCAATATGAGGAAATTGTCAATGTGCCACATTTAAAGGTACTTTTTACTCTGTTTCATTGTATGTTAACTACAGGGTTAAAGAAAATTCTGGCTCCCTCCCCCTTTTAGGATGGATTATATTTTTGTGTTAATTTCCCAAAGGAAAATTTTTACACCCAATTTCGGCAACCAAAAGGCACACAAACATAATAAAAATATCATGCCCCAGTTGATGAAAAATTCCATGATGTCTTACTTGTACCTATCATTACATGCTATCAGGGTTTTTTCCCCAACTTTAATTACATATGCAGAGTGATTAATCGGGGGTATGATAGTTGATCTCCCTGTTAATCTTAACTAATGATAATCCGATTTTGCCTGGACAAACTCAACAGCTCTTTGAGTCTGCAGGCCAGGTATCCCAGTGCTGAATGTGGGCACCATAAAAATGACACCCAGTCTGATTTGCAATGATTTTTTAAGGCTTTGCAAGTTATATGAGACCCAGAATTTCTTTTCACTCATATGTTCATTGGGCTTGTATAGAACTTTGGTTTCTGATTTGTTTTTTTTCCGGCATTTACAGCTAGAAGTTAAGGCAATCCCCATCGATAAACGAGATCACGGTGTTGAAGATTCTAATCGAAAAGTTCCACGAATGAGTAAACCAGATTCATTGACTTTTGGAGGCAATCCCTTACCTAATATTGCAGTTCCATATGAAGTCACTGTAAAGGACAAAATGTGCTATTATGCAATTTCTATGATGAAGGTTTGCTCGGATCACTTTTTTTTTGAGTTATTTTTTGAATTTTTAATTTCTGAATTTAATTTTTAATACCCGATTATCAGGCGTACGAAAACTATTCATTTGAAGAGCTCCGTTACACCACTCCGGCACTTAAACGTCCGAGTGAGAATATGATGGTTCGGGCGAACAATGATGGCACTTACAGTTGCAACTGGACTCCCAGTTCTGTCGGCTGGTATTTGGTGCACGTTTGTATCGACAGTTTTGAGATAGGTAACTTTTCTTTACTTTATTTTATAAGTTTAGTTGATAGGTGATAGATTGATAGGTGTTTAGTTGATATTAGTTGATAGTTGTTTATCATTCGTAAATTCATTGCTATTTTATTTACAGAAAATTCACGAAAAGTTGAGGTTAAAGAACCACCACAAGGAGTTATACCTCCTTCCCAAACCTTAGTTAAAAAGTGTGCTAATCAGCCTAATAAGGTAATTTTTTATATGGAAATACTAAAAAATTTTCATATGTTTTTTTTCTTGCTTTACTATTTTAATTCTTTTTAGGTGAGAAGATTTGTTGCTAAATTTAGTGCTGGATTAAGAGTTAGAGCTCACCCTTCTCTCCAGAGCGAACAAATTGGAATTGTACATGTTGATGGAATCATCACTTTTATTGACGAGGTAACTATTATTTATCAAGTTACTTTTTTAAATGCTTTATTATGGCCAAATTTGTTAATCCACACTTTCCCAATCTATTCGAACAGCTACATAATGATGATGGCATTTGGGTACGCTTGAACATGGACACAATTAAGAAGTACTGTCATAATGGTTATGCGGAAGGTTGGTGCCTGCAGTATAATCAACACCTGGGTCGCACGTTGCTCGTGCCGTTAGAAGAACCGAAACCATTTTTAGAAGATGCGCTCGGAAATAATCGATTGAGGAGGTCGTCAGAGAGCTCAAGCAGAGAGATAGAAGGAACAAAATGCGGTAATATTTGAACATGTAATTTTGTTTAAATGAAGTGATATAGAAAGCCATCACCAAACACATGCTCAATGTACTTTCTAATTTCGACATAGACGGCACTTTTTCACAATAATGCGTGAAATTTTTAAGATCTCAGTAAACATTTACTTAAAAAACACGTAAAAGTTGAAGAAGAAAACCATAGCTTGGTAATAGTAAGCTCCTTTCTTGCCTTTTTAAGTTCAAGATTAAAACAAAAAACATCTACTGAGAGATGGAAAAATGTCCTAAAAATTTCACCTTATAAATATAATTATTGGAGCAAAATTTTGGGCAAAGAGCTTCGTGTTACCAGAAAATTAGCACTCTATTAAATTTAGTATTTTTGTTATTTCAATGATAATTTTGGTTGCTGATTAACACTATGGGAAATTAACACTTTGGGTAATCCCTCTTGAAATAGAAATGTTTGCTGATTAATGGTAGGATAATTTTATCTCAAAATGTAGGCTATATTAGTTTTTCAATACTCAAGACATTCTTAAAACGCCGTTTAAATTTCTAAAGATCAAGCGCGAACAACAAGCAGTTTTCGGTGAAACACATCCATTTGTGAACTTGGAGAATTGAAGTAAAATGAATGTAAAATTCAGTTGGGTTTAAAA
>JAQFYV010000285.1:0-12469 GCA_034695065.1 Choneiulus palmatus | reverse complement strand
TATTTTTATGTCCATTGGATAAAAAAGTAATGTACCTCGAAATTCTAAAAATCTCTATGGAGATTTAACATTACGGTCCAACACGCATTTTACTATGCCCGTGCAAATTAAAGAATACCAAGTATATAAATTGCACATGCAATGCACCATGCACGTAAATATACATATTGACACAAAATCATGTGAATACATTATTCTTTGCTTGATAAAACGAGGTCTATGATATTTGCAAGTCTCATTTCAAATTTTTAGTTTTCATAACTATATATGTATAACATAGTTGTGAAATTGTAGTAATAGTATTCTGTAACTCCCACCACCCCATACGTCTGATGTGCACCTCAAGAAAGGGTGTATAGTTACATCAATTTAAGTATGAGTTCATCGACGACTTTTCTGGTTTGAATCAGGCGAGGCGGTTCTGTAAAGTTTTGCCTTTTATTTTCTTTGCTTAGATTAATATATTGAAAGTGGCCTTTACAAGATTTCAGTTGGGTTACATTCAATACATTGTTCATGGATGTGTATAGTGTACAATATTTACACACCGGAGCTGGAAGGTCTTCCCATTTTTCCCTGTTCTACCAAATTCCAACCCTACAAAATTCAGACATATCTACTCTCTTTTGCAGCCATATTCATTTCACTACACCCGTGTCATAATAGCGCGGTGATGGGCACTATTTTAAAGGTATCCTTTATGGTGCGATGATCCTCCTGTTGTAGTTGGGTAATATTTCCTGCAAGTCTCCTCGATCTATCCAGGTTGGTGTCTTCCATAAATTCTACCCCTTCTTAGGTTTGAAGGTTGGTTTTTATTAAGATAGAATACATTCCATTGCCGACGTCATTTCTTGTAGACTTGTCGATAATGCCCAACCTTACCATTTATGGTACGAGTGGCAGACGTTTGGAGATTTCTCTTAAAATAGGCTTAGGTGCCAAAGCTGTAGCGTATCTTTTTTAATTTTACGTATTTCTGTACTTATTCAGCCATTCTGACGCATTTGCCATATAGCTAGGTAGGTGCCATTTATAGATTTTAAGTTTTCCCTTCGGATGCAGTAATTGAATATATGCTCAATACATCGGTCATATGTTAATTAAAAAGCATTTAAATGTATGCATTTTCCAGTATTTACAAGGACGTCCTCTATACCAAAGGATCAAAATGAAGGCATTAATTTCAAATAAAGTGCATTATCTCCACACTAAAACTGCATTTAGTTTATTAATAGATATTCTTTGAAAATACACTTAAACTGCATGTTAATACTGCAATTTAAGTGCATTGAAAATGCATTTTAACTTCAAATAAATTGCAATGTTAGCTTAAGTAAAAAGCAACAAAAACACCTATAAATTTCAAAAATATTACAATTGAAATATAATTAAAGTTCAATTAAAATGCAAATTAAAGTGTAAATATATTTAGATTTAAATGAAATGGTATATCAACTTTTATTATTATGTAATTATAATGCAATTTAACAGGGGAAATAAATAATATTATTTAATACAGTTTAAATTTAACCACTTCTACCATAAAACATATTACATCATATAAGTGCTTAATTGTAATGCATTTTAAAATATTTTGGTTTTGTAAAATGTAAATATGGCAGAATTTCCTTATCTTAGGGGATTTTTCTGCAGTACTGAGCCCTAATTGCCATTATTATAATAAATCATTAAAACATTCTACTGAATTTGGGATTACCCCCTACCATATGGCATACTATATATGCTAATTGTATGGTACTGAAGTGAATTGAACTGAAGGGAAAATAAAAGGATTACAAGCATGCAATTTATTCATAAAGCTTGCATGAGTAACAACTTGTAATCAAGAACTTTCTACAAAATTAGGAATAAGAGCCTCGTACATACGACAAAATGCTGATATTTCTTCAAATGACTTTACATTACCTATTTGACCAAACTTAGCATAATGAAAGACATGGGGCTGCATTTGATGCACTTTGCAAATGATAAATACATCCTCTTCAGTTAATGTCTGATTATGCACAGTCAAAATGTCAAAAAACATTTTATAATGCTTTTTCACTATAATTGGCTCTTTCCAAACAGTAACATGCTCAACTTTTAGGAATTTTGCCACATGCCTGTGATGTTCTGCAGGCCGTTCAAAAATATGACAAACTTTAGATTCTGGCTTTATGAATCTATAATCTAACTTATTAAGGTATTATATCAACAGGAAATTTCCCAATGGTTGAAATGGAATTCCCCTAGACCCGTGAAAAAGATTTTTTATGATCCCATTTACATTTTCAAATAAAATTGTTGATGATGCCCACAGAGGTCCCAAATTTTATACTTGCATTTCCAAATGTGTCAATAAATCAGCATTAAAAGTATTAGCAGAAAGCCCATATATGGAGGCTTATAAAGTAAGGAATTCTTGTTAAAATTTGCACAACATTTTATTAACTAAACTCAAGTGAAACTTTAGGTATTGCCCTTCCACATAAAATATATATATATATATATGCAATGACACAGGATCATCTCATGTTAATAAAATTGCCAAAGCTAAACATCTTTGAAAAGAATTTTTAGAAGTAAACAACAATGTTTATCACTGGTTTGCTTGAAAAAACTGCATCTTGTAATGACACCAATTAGTTTACCACAATAGTATGGCTGGTGTGCTTCTTCAAACCCTAAGAATGCAAATTGATGTGTTACCCCCAGAAGGACAGAGTGCATATAATCACACGAATATCCACAAATGACATCACAATTTGGGATCAAAAACAATATGATTGGTCATTTAATTCCATTAGCAGATACATCCCTAGTATGGGGGTCAAATTATAATAGTTACTGAGAAAAAATAAGGCAAATGGCAGCCTATGCCCAAAAAATGCCATAATTATAGTGAGTGAGACTTGAATTAAAGAAAATAAAAGCATAATTTTCCAAAATGGGACTAAAAATTAAGGAAAATTATTCCTGTAAATTATAGGTATATGCCTTTCATAAACTTTACCTAATTGCATTTTTGCAATTATTGAAATTTCATTTAGTGACAACAAGTCCGAAAGTAAATAAAGAAAATAAACTACTTTCTGAAGCATATAATACACTTCATAATGATGCTGAATCAGGAACATTGAATTGGGCCCAGAACATTTAAATGAAACTTAACAGTTTGGGTTTAAGTTATTTGTGGCTCAGTCAAGACCCTATTCTAATTAAGCAACACTGTTCAATAATAATCAAGAGAATGATTGACCAACATATACAAAATAATCAAACCAAAATGGATAGAATCACAAATTACAAAAAAATGATTCCTCTTAAGTCACCTCCTAATACCCAACAGTTAGATTTACCTTGCTACATAAATAGAAGTATAACTCAAATCAGAAAAGATGGTTTGCCAATATTAGATTACTTATTTGATTCCCAACCTTGTCAACTATGTGATTTGGAAAATGAATATCCTGAAGACCTGTATCACTTATTTATAATTTGTCCTCATTTTGCTGAAAAAAGAAGCTATGAAAAATTCCTCAAACTACAATTTCCATACAATTGTCTAATCTTTAGAAACTTTTGTTAACCCAAACAAAATTAAATATATATATATATATTCTTTGTCATTTAGGACAACGTCTGGGCACTATAGCCTTAGTTGCTTTGTGCCCTTAAACCCCAATCACCACCACCACCACCACCACCACCAAAGAAAATTAATTAATTGAAGTTTTGGAATATATTTACAGACCTAGAGTTTAAAAGAGTAAAAAAAGAGGAATAAAACTAAAGCTGAATTAACTAACACAATAATAAACTATTTCATTATGATATTATTTTATAATTTGATTAGTAAGTGTTAAATTAATTTCTATTACTTATTTCTTCCCTCACTTTCTTTTGAAAAGTGACTTCTACTTCTGTATAAGTGTTAAGCAAAAGACAGAATAAATAAATGAATGAATAAAATTAATTATAGTAATTTAGGATGGTGTTGTTTAATTTGTTTTAATTGTGAAGTGAGAACTACTGCACTATTTATATTAAACTTTAATGTTTTTAAGATGAAATTTTCTAGCAGTACCTCTAAGCCAAATGTAAACAAAAAAATTTTTTTTAATACAGAAAATGCCAATTCCAAAATAATTTTGCCAGAGATGAATGACCAGACAACAAATATTACAAATAAGAAAATAAATATACAGTTAATAAAAAAATCCTTACTATACTCTATCCGATCCTAACCGTCTAGAAACATTAAGCCATTGCTCTGGGGAGAATTATTAATATTCAAATTTGTATCAACCTACGCATTTTTCCGAGTATAACCTTGTTAAAACATACTCTGCTTTAACGAATTTCAGCTCAATACTACCATTTTATAATTTTACTGGTTGACAATGTACTTACTTGTGGCTAATTATGTCAGGCTTTGATGAAATCGCAGTTAAAGTAAATATTCTTTTCTGTTTTTCCATTAAACTTTTCCGGATTTCATTCTGTACTGTTTCATTTTGCACTGTTGATCTAGTTTTGCACTGCTTGCCTACCGGTACTTTATAAACATTGATGGTGCACATGCATGCATTCCTGTGAAGATGTTGTAAGACAGGGGATTCTGTGGCACTTATTGGCTAATTTAAAAATACATTCTATATAGGATTTTAGGTTTCGAGCCAGTTAGGGTTAGATAGAATATAATATTATCAATTATGAATAGTTAACAGAATGCCATGCATGTGCATGTTTTTCAATTATAAAGAGTTAGGACTTCGGGAAAAATTGCCATATATAAGTGAATATGACTAGCCTGTTGATACTGGTGATAAATATTTCAAATTGTTTGATGATCAGAAAACTTTAAAGAAAAATACAAGGACTTACAGCAAAACCACAATTTATATTCTGGTAAATCGTACAATTCAATTCAGTAACCTATAATTAATAATTACTATTTGCTATGGATAATTTCAAAATGTGCAATAAAAGTTTAATAAAATATTTTTGCATAGACTTGAAAAGCTCAGTACTTGAATTTAAATATCTTTTATCACTAGTAACAGAATTGGCCAAAACCTTAGTTGCATCCACCCAAGAAAAAAGAAATCCGATCACAGCCTGAGCTCAAAAGGCAATATTCCATCTGAATGCAGCTTTATAAAAAAGGTTTCAAAACCATTTATAATGAATATATATTTATAAAAAAAGTGACATGCTTGTATTGATCTTTTAATTAATTGCAAAAAAATGTCGTACAATGTGTAGGAGTCAGGAGATCAAATGGTGAAAATTGGACATTCCACTAAGGTTCCTTCAGGAAATGTATGACAAGCAACACTTGATCATGCACAAAATACCTATCTGATTTGATGTGGGTATTCTTTGTTCATGAAACATTAGCCACACATGTCTTCAGAGGAATTGGCTCTAGTGATAAATCTGTTCTCATTCAGGGCATGGTTGCAGATATAATTGGTACATTTACAGACATTATGTTCCTTCTTAGATTTTGTATCCCCTGAAATGCTGAGAGCAGCAATGAGGGCTAAACTTATCAATGAATCCAATAAAAAGAAAATGCATAAGGTTGCCACTCTTCAGTAAGATTATTGATTTCTTTGAGTATATCTAAATTGTCATTAATACTCATTATTTCAGTTGTATAATGTTTAACATTTAAATTAAATAAAACAACCAGCTTCATGCTAATATATGGTTAAAATGTCTTTACATGTTTCTAGTACTGTTTATTGATATGCAATTTAAGCATCATAACACAACAAAGTAAACACATATTATCCTATTAATTTAGAATAAAATATAATTAAAGTGCAGAAGTATTGCATTTTATGAATGTATTTGCAAATTTATAGAAATACTGTATTATAATTTCCATTAAAGTGCAAGTTTAATGCACTTTGATTGCATTATGAATGTATATATAATTCATTTAAAACACACCATTTTGTTACATTTAAATCCGGATAATATGTACTTCAATTACAATAAAAGTGCAGTTTGTAATTGCATTTAAAGTGCAGAAATGCATTTTTTAAAAAAAGCATTTTTTTGTAAAACCAGTGGAATTTAATTCAGCATTACAGCTGTACTTGACAATTTTAAATCTTGTTAATTAACTTAAAGTGGATTTAACTATGTATTATGCTGAAAAAAACTGAATAAGCTTAATTAAAAACAATAATGGTTGTTTTATTGTTGCTTACAATATAGGCAATAAATATTGCAAACCTTATAACCACATAATTAAAGGTTTAATAAACAAATAATATGAATATTTTTGTATGACACATTTCTACCATTTAAATTTACAACATGAAATTAAAACATTATTACTATTTTGAAATTGGTACATGTGCGCTCATATATGCAAACAGAAATTGATTTCTTATATTTTGGTTAAATGCAATTGTAGTATTACAGCATGACCAAAAAAAATAGAAAACAAATAGTTATATATTTCTAACTTAAAATACATGAAATATTTTAGATATAGCGTAGGCCTACTCGTGCTACTTCGTTGGAAAAATGCAATGCATATTTTTAAACCTATACATTCCCAAAGCCATGGCTTTCTTGCAATACTCTTGCCATGATGTTGTCAGAACTTATAATCATCAACCCATGGATAGGTGCAATTCCAATGAACACGTGTTTTAAAATGGAAGTCTGCCATTCTTCTTGTAAAACTGTACAGTAATCTTCTTTGGCAATCCTAAGAGAGGAATGCTTCAGTAATCTGCTATTAAAATTAGCAAAGACTCCAATGAAATCCCCCTTCATTTTTTCATGACATTGAACTAATGAATTCTTCCCAGCAGAGAATAGTTGCTTCCACATCCTCTACAGCATTTGATCCATCTGGTGAAAAGTCTTTGTTTATGAATGCTGCCGTTTATATTGGTGTCATTGGTGATGAAAACAATGGCAGCATACATCCCATATTTTTTGCCGACATCCAAAACATGCAGAGAGGCAATACCTTTGAAAATTGTAGAATGACTGGTGAGTTCATATGAACTGACCTGCATACAAATGCCAGCCAACATCTTCGTTTTACATTCAAATGGCAGCAGAGTTATCACGAGATTGATAATGGCATCGTTGGTTTCATCAATGGAAAATTTATATATCTCCATTTGATGCTTGGTCAATCTGCAAATGGTATAATTGATTAAATAATTGGTAATTTTATTCAGGAAATATATTTTAGCTAAAGAAGTACAAAGTGCATCAAGGCTTCCCATGTGTATAGTGGTAAAATAACATTGCATGTGTGGAGGCCTGTTTGATGATACACTTGTTTTTTAAAATTAAAAGGGAATGGTACCCTCAACACAAATTGAGATAAAATGTTAGGATATGGGAAAATGATAAACTTACCAAGAAAAATGCAAATAGGTTTTGCATGAATCTGCTGTGAAGTAACAATTAAACTTGCTTATAATGCAAATTTTTTTTAAAAAAATAATGAGTTTAATAATTGGAAATCTGTAAATAGCGTGTAATCTTCTATATTTTGCTACGTCAATGACTTCACCTTACCTAACATCCAGCCAGAAGGAATATTAGAAAGTATTGTATTTAACAAATAATCTTCTACTTCTAAGATGCATTTTGCTGTAGTTGGTGATAGGAATTGTATCCTTGGGCCACCATTCAAGAGGGAAGGTGCTGTAAGTACACAGGCATTGTAATACTCTTGACTCTGTAGCCTAGTTTAATTGGTTTCAAAGATGTAATCTTTGTAGCCTTGAAATAATCCCCAAGTGCTTCATTTCTGTAAGTAGGAATTAAAAAAAACTTTATGACCCACCAATATCTACAGCTTCTTCCCTAAGGAAATGCATATGAACTGGAAGTGTTTTCTTGGAGGTAGATTTTGCTATTGCTCTTATTGCATCATTCCAAATATGCATTCTTTAGATTCTAATTACTTCCTCAGTATCCTAGTCATGTTTAGTGTGCCGGTCTACCACTGTGCTAATACTGTCTTCATCAGGCTATTACTGAAAAATTAACAGAGGTTTGACTTAATAATGCATGTACTCTGTATTTAAAAAGGGAATACATTTTGCATAATATAAGCTTAAACTACTCATCAAGTGTATTTTTCCAATTAGTTCTCCAGGTATTTAGGGGGTATCAACCTGAAAAAGCACAGTACCTATTATGCAAAATTCTCAATGCTGGGTGGGGCAAGTTTATGGATTGTCTTTGTCTGTATTACTATGCCCCATAAACTTGACTTGAAGGTAGTGGTGGGAAAATATAAGCATCATCAAGTACGCATACTTAGTTTATGGCCATCTTACCTGTCTGAGTTATGACTTTCCTCTAAACTTTCAATAATAGCTTTTTGTAGGTAAAGATTTTCCTCATTATCATTGCCATCATCCATAATGTTGCAGTAAGAGTTCTACGTGTTGGATTGAAAGTCTTAATGAGGTTCTGTTTATTTCTGTTTTGGGAATAAGTTACACAATATTTATTTCATTGCCTAACTAAGAATTTTGTGAGAAGTACAAATTTGCAGAACAATAATTGAAATTTTACCAAAAATAGGTGATACCCACAGAGTAATTGTGAAAGTCCAAGTTGTGGCTATAAGTAATTTCAGTCAAGCGGTCCTGAATGTTGGTTTCATTTGAATCACTGCTAGTATTCCCAATTTGCTACATTAAATATTTAGAATGTTTAGTTAGGCTATACATGATGGCCTTATTACATACATATGCAGCAATTATGAATGCTATAAAACCTTTCCTTGGTTGTGTTTCTGTAGATATTTGGTTTTATGAGAATGGCATGTCAGTTTGGTGTATTGGATACTTCTCAGCATTTCTATTTGCATTATCATCTTATTTATGTAATAATAATTATTAAATAAAAATTTTAATCGATTTATTTCAACAATACAAAAAATAGGAAAATTTGTATTACTGAAACCTGTGTATATATCAGACAGTCATAAGTATAAATTTATCCACTGATATGGCCTGCCCAGGCCATCTTTATATTTCTTGAGAACAACCATGTCAGTCGTTCCTTGAAGGAATGTAACACATGTCATGTCTGGGTATAATAATAATAAGTATTCCCCTTCTTCCATTGATTGGTTATAAGCACAATGTTTTTCATTTGCTTAGGGAGTCAATTAATCCTCCTCTACTAGCATATTTGTTACATGTGGAAATTAGTAATCCTCGCTGTTCTTTTATATGCCCTAATTACCATGTCAGCTATCCCAATGTTTATCTATTTAATAACAAAGTTTATATTATAAAAACAAAGAGAATAAAGTATTTGTTGGAATTACTACTACAATTATACATCAGTTTGTTGTATTAAGTACACCAATAAAAATATCATCCATAAGAATTTTCTGCAGTTTTGAACAAAAATCATATTAGTTTGAGGGGCCTCTTTAGGAATGAAGTGCAACTTATTGAAACTTTCTCATCTACTTAAGCCTTTTTTATGCCCAGAAGTTCCCTCTTTGCTTAGATTTGGCACCATAGCATTCAACATGTGATTTTTTTTAAATTGGATCTATTTTGCTTGTAATTTTGCAGACTGTTGTTCTGTATTATTGATATCCTGCCCATGATCCAGGAATTGCAACATAGTTACAGGCTTCACGTTTGGGAGCTTGTTTGGTGTTATTTCACTACTTGTACGATTTAAATCAGTCGGCACCACACTGGTCACAAAATTTACTAAAACTTAGAACTATACAGTATGTCCCGGAAATATACTGACAAAGTAAGGGTTGCTACTGAGGACAAGGAAACAATCAACTTTTGGTAATAAACCCATGTCCAGAAATGAACCGTTACCAGGATACTGGGCTGGGGGTTTGCAAAGAAAACTCCTTTGTTTTGGGATAAGACAGACATGCAGAGATAGAAAAAAAGTTGACATGTGTTTATTACCAAAGGTTGCTTGTTTCCTTGTACTTTATAGCCATCCTTACTTTCTTAGCATATTTCCGAGGCACACTGTATAAATTCTACAATTTAGACATTTCATTATATTCCTTTATCCTAACTTTTGGTCCTAACAAAGAAACTACGGGTTAATATACAGTTGTGTTGGTAGTACTATACTGACACTAGGAGGTGCATGCAACTTCTGATTTTGGTATTTGTTAAAGTGTTTTCAAATTTTTAGAAGTGTTATAAAACTTAGTAAAGTGATATCGGCCAATAGAATGGTTCCTATAGGCCACTGTAAAGTTTCTTGTTTAAATTGCCCATATCATAGCAAGTAAAACAGATAAGTAGTGACACTCGTGAGTTTGATAAACGTATTGCCAGGTGGAGCCCCTAACTTTCTGAGGCCTACATTTGTATGTGATGCTTATGGCATAGCAGGTGTAATGGATAAGTACTTATATTTGCCATCCCATAATTCATCATATAAATATATAGGCCTCAGAAAAATAATGGCATAACCTGGCAATACCTTTATGAAACTTATGAGTGACACTATTTATCTGTTTCACTTGTTTTTCTTTTACTGTTATCCATTGGCTGCCGTCTGCTTTGGAGAGTAGCATACGGTTCATGCCACATACATATTGACACTGTGAGTTGCATAAACATATTGCCAGGTGGTGCCATTAACTTTTTGAGGCCTCTTCATGTTTATTTTGAAAATATATGCATTCAATTATGGGATGAAGAGTGTTGCTACTTATCCGTTTTACTTGCTATACCCATATCCTCATCAGAAGAATCATCAGGTTTATTTTCAGTTTCATTTGGAGATTCAAAAGTGATTTCACTTTTGCAGTTATATCATTTAAGAGTGGTGCATAATCAATGAAGCCAGATTTACCTTGAGGTAAATTTGTAAAATCATCTGTGGCCAGGTTAAGGTTAATTGGTATATTGGTTGTAGGACAGACTAATTGTTGCTTTTAATTGCTTGATACTTATCTGATGATTTTATTTTGAAGACAGGGTTTGGTTTGTGATTGGTAAGGTGAGTTGTTTCATCAAAGAATTCAATATTTATTTTTTGGGGTTTTGTATCTCATTGATAATCCCATTTTTTGCATTTGGACCGTGCTATCACCAGTTGTTTGTTGAGATAGTTGATTTTCCAGAAATGTCATTGAGATTTGGTAACTGATGTCAACTTCTGGGTTTAAAATCCTTATCTTCTTGAAGTTTATGTGACATTGTCTGGTCATTACATTGGGTAATTTTTTGAACTTGAACTCTGGTCATGGATGATAATTGGTCTGGAATATCGGAATGTAATATATGAATTTCCCTATCAACTGCTCCACCATGCAAGAGTTCCAAATTCATAGTAGATGGTCACTCATCAACAGTAGGGGCAGTTTAATTGTATGTCCCTGTTACCATTATGAAGTCCTTTTTGCACTGTTAAATTAAGAAGCTGCATTTGCATCTCCTATTTTGTACTTTCTGATGTTTCACTAGAAGAGTTTCAGCTGTATACTAGTGACTGAATTTCTGCATATTGTCTGTTTCAAATTCAGGTGGTTAAGGTTCTGCATTTGGTTCAATTTCAAAATTACTTCTGGTGGGATACACAACTGTAAGGTACCATTCTTTGGAAATGGATTATACATCTTCATTTGAATTGATCCCATACATCTCATTACAATAATAATTGCCATTTTCAGGTAATTCCATGAAACCAATACCATTGTCTGCATTCAATACTTTTTTGTGCTTTTGTTTTTCATCAATTCAATCATCTATATCATTAGGTATTGCCAAGCCAAATCAGTTACTTCTTTCAGTGATGTTTCTTCAGTAGTAATTTCTCTTCTTCCCAAACCTTAATTTATTATTGCAAATGATTCTACAGGTTCTGCATTACTGATAATTTTGCTTTCCAAATAAAATTTTTTGGACTTCCATTTTGGTGTATTTTCCAACTTGCTATCTTAAACTACAAAGGATGTTCTGGGTTGCATTTATTTGGTGAATTTTGTTTACATTTAAATGTAACCAACTTTTTGTAAGGAAGCTTTTTTATAGTTTTATCACACCTAGAATGCTTTCATAGGGAATCCCATCAATGCTTCCACACATTTAAACACTGATTTTTTCATAGTTTTTCCAGCTTTATAACTACAGCATTTTTCCGAAAGGTTTTGTTGCCTTCTGCATTTGCATAAATAATATGCCTCTGTGAAATCCCTTATTTGCAAAATTATAAAGATATGTCCATATAATATTCATGATTGAATATCAATACAAACAGGTATGAATTGGCTAGCATTTCATGATTTTATCTAGTTAATATATGCCAAATTTTAGTCTGTTATTTTAACCTGCACTCTCAGAACAAAAGGTGCCAATCTGTAGCACAGGTAGCACCCTTAGGTGATTCCAATGGGATATCTGAAATTCTTGGATTTATTTATATTATATTTATATATATATATATAGAAAAATAA
>JAQFYV010000284.1:0-12478 GCA_034695065.1 Choneiulus palmatus | reverse complement strand
TAACATGACATCACAATAATTTTAATACAATGCTGGCTTTACCATCATCTGGTTCATATCCCCAGTGACCCGGTTCTTCCTGCCCATTAACAAGTTCTGAAAACAGAATAAACAATTACAATTGTACGAAATTCCGAGATTTTGTGGGAGATAAACTAAGAGTAAGAGTACAGGGTGCACATGTACTCCAAACACCTCTCTGTGACATGGGTAAGAGACAATCCATGCAGACAAAAAAAAAATAACGCATGTGTTTTTCAGAACACAATGTATTTTATGTTTGGTTTGGTTATTATTTGGGTAAACACAACTTTAAAATATTCCACATTTAAAATTACAACCCAAATTATTAGGAAGTTAGAATAACAGATTTATATGAATTAGCACTGGACTTACCTAATAATATAAATAAGTTAAATAAGGCTTGACAAAGCTTTTTAGTAGTCATCATAACTTTTTCGAATCGTGCTGAAGCATTTGATCGATAATATCAACTTGAGATGCTTTCATAAGATGTCCGAGTACCTTATGTTTAATAACAAATATAATCTCTCCAAATATATATACATTTTGGTTGGCCCACACTTGGCGAGGTTTTTTTTGGGAATTTCGTCACCACCATACTAATTAATAGACAGTTTTGACGGTTGTTATATAGTGAATAATTCATCATTTATTTACAATTCACTAATTAAAATTATTTTCCTGGCAAATAGCCCACTCCTGAGTTTCTGCAAACTGTGAATTGTGATAGGCTTCAACTTTTATGGTACTATTTACTATCCCGCTAAACAAGCCAAAACTGTTATTTTTTGGCTTAATTTAGTCGGGAGTTAATATATGCCTTTGCCTTGAAACTACTCATTAAATGAAATTACAATTACTTTACAGTTAATAACATCAATAGGAAATTTATATAATACTTTGGCTTAATTGAGGATAAATGTTTATATGCTTTTTGCTGTTTAGCAAACTATGGACGTACTTCGTAATAGGGTTGTAATTGGTCAAAATCCTTGTCACATTTAACTGTATTTAGGTTTTGAATTTATGGGTTGCTTTTGATATTATGCTTGCATGTAGAACTTAATTTTAATATTACGTGAAAGCTTTTAATTAGCTTATTAATTATAGTTAAAATGTGGTATTGTTTATTATTTTTTTCTGCAGAATTCATATTTTTATAATAATCATAATTGACACATTTTATTTTACGAAGTCAAGGTGGAAGATACTGAAAACGTCACAAGGTGGCGGTCTTAGCGAGGATAATTATCGGTGCAAATGATTGGATAAAAGCTATGACGTCACATAAATGATGTATATGGGCTTTAGTGGGAAATGTTTCAATTCCATGCACAATGTATATGATAATTTAAATTCTTGTTCAGAACTGAAACCAACTTCAATTTATAGATTCGTTGATAGCACAACCATACCGTAAATATGGGTAGCCATAACGTAACATATATGCTCAATGTATAATTTCTAATGTTGACATAGAGGCACCAACAGTTTTCGCAGAGGACCTCAGTAAATATTTCCATAAAAAGTGTAATTCGCGTATTTATAAGTCTATGAATTTAAGAAAAAAATAACATTAACTGACAAATGGAGAGATATTGGTATTTCTATATCCGACCATGCTTTAAATTTGTATCTGATTAATTAATTATTACAGGAAAATTTTGGGAAAAGGGCTTTTGAGACAATCTGGAGATAGCATTCTCCTAAATTTGGAATTTTTATGTCTGTGGGTTTGTGAAATTGAGGGGAAAACGTTCTTATTGGAAACTACTATAGAGCAATAATCCCCTCTTATAGGGGAAATGCAAAACTCAGAAAAAATATTTTCCAAACGAGTGCATATAAAAATACTCTATATCTAAATTTTGGCAACTTGATTCAGCCAATATATATAGCTTTAATAAAAAAAAATCAGAAAGAACCATCATAAAAAAGACTTTGCTGCTCCCCTGTACGCATGTTGCTCGCCCTGTATGCCAGCAGTTTGGTATATATATATATATATATAGTTACGTGTTATTTGCATTGTCCTTCATTACCAAGAACAATGTTCTTATCTGGATGACACGTCACTATAACGAACTACTGACATACATGACGAACTGCTTGCATACAGAGGAGCAGCATAGTTTTGTTTCTTTCTGATTTTTTTTTATTAAAAAACTAGGCTGAACATAGTTGCCAAAATTTAGATATACACTATTATTTATATGCTCTATTGTTTTGAAAATACTTTTTCGTAGGGTTGCATTCCCCTTTAATTAAACGTTTTTCTCCCTATAAAGTATGTCTAAGCTTATATATAGTTAAAAATGTGGCATTGTTAAATATATTTTCTTTTTAAAAATAACTGTTCCGAACTGTGTCCGAAGCCTCAAGAAACAAATCTTGAATGGTTAAAAATAAAAATTATGAGAGAGTGTAAATTATTGAGGGGAGGGGTCCGGACCCCATGACCCCCCCCCCCAGGATTTACACCACAGGGCTCCAGGGGTGGTGGGAGTACACTGGTACGACCGCATGTTCTGTTAAATAAAAATGATCGCGTAATACCCCTGATCGAAAATCCTGGAGTCGCTGCAGTGTTCTTTGTAGTGTATTTCACTGGATTTGATTTACTAATAATTGTTTTTTAAAATTTCACGTTGCACTTCGTCATCAAATCCGAGATAGCCAATCATTTTGAATGATTATTATAAAGATCTGCCAACTTCTGAAGGTATATAGACATACAGTATTTCTGTATAGGACTGCATAATGAAAATGTTTATAAAAACGTGTTTAGTAGATGCACTGCTAGTTTTGCTGAATTTATGTGAATGACGTCTTTTTATTAACAAACAAATATCTATTGCAATTGGTATAGACTTTGGGAATTTGAAATAAGCCTGAAAAAGTATATATGAAATTGAGAGGCACATCGATCCTTTTGAGTATTCAGGGTCACAGCAGCAATATTGGCATAATCTCGGATGTGCAAAAATGGTCACTCTATGGTGAAATCCTTCATCTTTATTATTTGTCTACCCATGATAAGTTTATACAGCCAATTTTAATTATTTGATCTGTAAGCCAATTGGAACAGGGTAAAATGAAGAATACTTTTAAGATTTAACATCATAAAAACGAGATGCCGATATTTTTTTAAAGTTATTAATTTTTCATGTGGGAAAACACAACCGTGGATGAAATGCCTTTTCGAAGCCTGACCAGAGAGGGTCCTGGTTATTCTGGAACAGAGTATAGGAAATGCAAAACAAAGCCAAGCCGCAAATTAAGTTGAAAATACATGAAATCAACGTTTCAATA
Source organism: Choneiulus palmatus (assembly GCA_034695065.1). Taxonomy (NCBI): domain Eukaryota; kingdom Metazoa; phylum Arthropoda; class Diplopoda; order Julida; family Blaniulidae; genus Choneiulus; species Choneiulus palmatus. Next base: position 9,142 of record JAQFYV010000284.1, on the reverse strand, counting down.
TTAGTTGAAAATGGTTGCAATATTAAGTTCATAAATAGTTGTTTATGACATAAGTAGATCACACTGAATTAACGTTTATTTATAACGAAAATTTAGAGGAAAATACACATTATTTTGAAGTGATAATATCGAAAAAATTATTGTCAATTATAACACTTCTTTATAGATCAAAGTAGCAATAATAATAAATGATAGTAGTAGGCCTATATTATAGAGAATTTAATAAATGTAAATGCGTTTTGGTTGGTTATAAGAGTTACTAAAGTGTACAAACAGTTTAGGGATGGAGTTGATTCACAATGTAATTTTGAATTGTCTTTACCTTACAATGAAATTGTTACATGATGTCTATGGCTGATTTTTAATTAAATACTCTTTTGAAAAAATGTTGACTGGCCCTCAACAATATTTAGTATTTTTCTTCAACATTATTGTAGCACCAGTGGTCCTGCACATTTAATGTTGTACATTGGTTAAAATGTTTTGTACACTGCAAGTCAACATTATTTGTAGTGCTTGTAATTAAAAAAAGGTCACCACATCTGCAATTATTATTGACCTGTGAACTACAAAGCTATGTTGATTGGACTTCATTTGCATTACCTCTACATTTACAGTAAAGTAAAACATTGCAAAAGTAGAACATTACCTAACATTCAAAGTTGATTTTGGTTCTCCATTTCTTGTTGATTGACGAATACATAGAACTTGTTATGATCTTATAAAAAATTAACTGCATTTAATAATTTCACTTGTAATTTACAAATGATTTTAAAATTTACCTTTCTATTACTAATTTACAATTACTACAGAGCCATAAATGTAATAATTTCCACCAATAAGAAAATAGATTGGTCTGAAGCCCATAATACTTATCAACAAAGTTGTGCACATGAAATCCATTTGTTGTGTATGCAACAAAATTGTAGATTTTTGTTTCTCTACATAAAATTGTTGAGCATTTTCTCTACATTATTCTAAGAGAGTACAATAAACACATCAACATGTTTCTAATTAATCTATGATAATAGTTCTGAAAAGGTTGAAATTTTCAGGGAAGCTAAAACACTTTTTGCTTGGCAGTGCAAACTATATATATGAATTACTGTATACTCCTTTGTCACTTGAAAATTAGCAAAAATATAGTTTGGATGTTTTGCATGAAAGTGTCGAATTTTTGTTTTGCTGCAAGAAAATAATTTTGTAGTGGTTGAGAGCTTTCCTTATAATTAGTAAAAAAATATCTATATACGTTGTAGAACTTGAGAAGGTACTACAAAGCTAAAATTGCAGAGTGTATAAGTTGTATAAGTAAACGTGTTTTATTAAATGTCAGTTGCAAGTATTTTAAATCGTGATTTGACTTTTCTTTCTTTTTTCTTTTTTTTTTGTTCAAACCTTGATGTCGACTTTTAAGCTTGTTAAAGAAGAAGCCTTCGTTATTCTGATTGCTGCATGCATTTTTCTGTTCATAATACCGTATCGTACTTAACAATCCGATATAAGCATAATTTCACACAAATTTAGTACAAATTTCATTTCTTATAAAACCTAAAGCTGACACCCGCGTCGCCTGTAGGGTCGTCCTTAGATTATGTAGTACAGGAAATTATTAAAGGGGTAGTTCAAAAATGTTATATTATTTACACATTGTCTTGTAATTAACGATAAAAATAAAGTGCGACATTTTAATGCCTTTAATTTAAAGGGGAAGTCCACTCAAGAAAAAAAAGATCTATTTTTCATAGATTACATTTGAAATGACTGTTGCTGACGTGATATGCATGGTCATTCATTTTGTTCCAAAATGTGATTCATTTTTTGAGCAAATTATAATTTGTGTCCTGCATGGATTTGCATATGCACATTTGTGAAATTTTAGAAATAATGGTTTTATTATGCGCATTCTTGAAAGAAACAATATCTTTTCTAGGGTGGATTTCCACTTCAATAATTTGAATTGTCCACCAATTAGGTCTACGCTATAGATTTGAAACATGTGAGAAATGCATCGACATCTCGAAATATAAGATAAACCCAAAGTTACAGATAATATAATAGAATGGTTGTGTAGTTACCAATATATATACTACAGCTGAACATGTTTAAAGAGGCCTAATATAGCATTGTTACATCCAGACTGTCTAAAGTTCGTATCACTTTATCTTATATTTGTAAATAAGAAAATAGTTATTGTGAAATATTTGTAACACTTATGTTTAACATTCAGTTGAGCATGCATGCATGATTTTAAATAAAACACGAGAAAATAATCTCAACTTTATGGTTGGCTATTGGGATGGTTACAAATTGATGTGTTTCTGCAAAGAGTCATATAATGTGAAAATTAATTTCTCTTTTTGAATTAATTCAACATTCCACTGCTTTGATCTATGTAGGAAAATATTTAGAAGTATGCAATTTTAAAGGCCCAGTACATTATTTAGTAGTAAGGGAAAAAATTCAGTTTTTCTTATTGCCTTTGTATAGATTTACAATTATTTTGGCTGCCGTTGAGAGTTGAAGGACATTATATCATTTTTACTGTAGTCCATTGTATTGCATGATGGCCGAATGGTATATAGGGCACATAAAATACATGTATGGAGATATAGACATGAGAAATGAAAGTGAGATGAAAAAAGTCATATACCCAGGGAGAAGATATAAAATACAGCCTTGCCAAAGCTGATAAAAATTATGGAAGTGTCCATTTGATTGAATTCCACTTCACTCCCTTGCCTAATATCGTTGTATTGAGGGACACTCCAGAAACGCCATGTAAAAATGTGGCCCATTCTAGTATAGGGATCAGTACCATTGAATGCAAGCTTTTCATTTTGACACATTAATGTATTTTCAGTGCATGAATCAAATTGTTCATCCTTTTTTTCAGATTTTTTCCTTTTATTACAGTATTTTATTGAAGGATTTTTGCTATGAGACTCAGTATGTATATATACAGGGGCAAACGAAATGTATTTTGGAACAAGAAAGTGCATGGTTCCATTTTTTGATAGTTTAAAATGTAAGTTTATTTAATCCTATAATAATATTTACCACTGCTAAATATCCATATATTTATATTTTAAAACGTTTACATGTGCCATACATGACCAGTTGACTATGTGACAGTTTGCAGAGGTTGATTGATACTACTCAGAATGCTTTACTTCTTCATTGTTGTGTACGGTTGCATCACATTGCCCTACTGATCATTATATCAAACTAACACTTAATGGCCTTCTTTTAAATAGATTTAGAATGTTAAATAATGAATTTGAGAAATCATTATTTAAATATATTATTAATAGGCTATAACTAATTCAGGTATTCGAAAACGGGTTTGCTGTTTAGATACAGGAGAAATCAGCTAATTTTTCAAGTAATTGGCACTGCTTTTAAAATAATGAGATGGTTCCATGATAAGATAAGTGTCCATATGGCTCATCCACACTATATACTACGCATGAGACATGCACAATTTTTTCAATTCACATATTTCTGAAATAGTTTTCCTGTGTTACTGTGTTCTGCATTGCATTGTCAAATGTGGTTGTTACAACGTCATTAGCATGTCAATTGTTCGACCATTAATTATTTTTTTCTTTTAATTTATATATTGGATAACTAAGCATAACCTAGTTGTAGAATTTTGGGAATAGTAATTACTTAATGTATACTCTTGAAAGAAAAATACATTTTTCTATAGGGTGGTCTACACCTTTTTCTATATATAATTTCGTATTTTTTTTTTTTTTTTTTTTTTTTTTTTTTTTTTAAGCAAAAAATTATGCATTGGTCAAATTATTTCGTTCGATTTGCTTTACATTATATGATTACTGCCACATAATCTATTAATATTGTCTCTGTAACTCAAAAAAATGTAAAATTTGAGAATCCTACATTTTACGTAACCTTACAATCAGTTCTATAATCCCAAATGAAGGTATCCCTGCAGCCAATAATTCTGCACTTTCCACCAATACGAATTAAGCATATGTAACTCCTATTGACTTCAATTGCAAGCATTTACACTAATTATTAATTTTCTCAAAATGTTAATTATAGAGTTAACCTAGTTATAATTATAAGGAGACAAATTATGACCTACCTGAATAATTGTCTTAAAATTTGTTTGAAGCATTCTTGCATTCAATACCATATATTTGTTATATATTCATATATACGTTTTAAGCTCATTATGGAACATGTTTATTAGTTTTTATATGTATATAAGCATAGGGCTAAAGGTATAAGATTTTTATTCTATATCCCTGGATATATTGTTCATTTATAGGGCAGTTTAACATCAATTTTAAGAAATGTGAAGCTTTATAGCAGTTATATTAAAATTGACCCACAATAAATTATACGCATAAGCATTTTGCCTATTATTTATTTTAATTATACACTTCCTGAGAAATTGTTTTTGTCCTACGATATTCAAGTGCATCTGTACCAGAAAAAAATATTGGAAATTTTTTATTCTAAAATTTATATATCAGGCTTTTATTTATTCATTATACCACTCAAGTGGAAACGAAAACCTAAATTTCCACATTAATTCTTTTTCCATTAATACCATTAATACGTAGGTATATTGCATAAAATTTATACATATTAGGAAATATGAATAAGATAAAGGACATGCGAATTCAGTACCAATTAATAGCGCAATATTTCAAAACTGTTATTTTTGCACGACTGCCACCCAAGATCTTGCAGGGTTTCATCTTTAATATTACTAAAATAAATTCATTGTCCAGGACTGGCTCTTTTTCAAAGAACATAATGCAATTTTATTTGAAATTATAAACTCTAAAAGTGTATTTACCTGTATAGTACAATACATACTCCATTTTATCAATAAATTTGTCCTTTTTGCTCCATTATAAGCAGTAGGCTATAGTGTGACTCAACGAATGGCTCATTTTAAATCCAGAAATTCCATGTTCTGTTCACATTTCAGTGATAAACGTTTAAGAAAAAAAAGAGAATGACAAATGAAGTTTTTCAAAATGCTAAGATTGTCTCATTTAGAAGAAATATTTTTACTCTACATAATGATTTATGATCCTTGGGTGGTCGTAAAACCAATCCCACTTGTTATTAATCCATCCACTGGCATACACGTAATTGAAAAACAAACATCATTCCGGGTATTTTAAATATTTGTGATGAATTTTTTAATACCGGTAGTGGTATTTAATTTCTAGGCATCCGTAATCATTTATTCAGTTGTCCTCTCATGTTTTATGTAATCCACTCATTTTTTCTAGAAGTGATATTTTTATAATTTCTTGTGCACTGCACCACTTGGGAATAATTTTAATTTTCCTTATTGACTGTCCTAAGTCTTTCCTTTAAAACTGCTTCATTTTAGAACACAAAACAATTTGAAACTCTGACATTGCATATCAATTAAGTAATTGTTCCTAAAGTTGATCAAACGTGTCTAAAATTTAGTTTAACAAAGATGTTAAGCGACAAAAGTTGTACTGCATAGTATGTTTTTGATTTCAAATATGATTGTAATCTTATGCATAGACTTAACAATGTTTTTGGGTTTCCATAGCTAAAATGCTGTTAAATTTTGAAGAAGTCATCATTTTATCCTCTTCATCACTAGTACGTTTATTAATTGAACGTGCTTCCAAATGCTTTGTACAACCCACATATTTATTTCTCTTGTATTTTTTGCACATCGCTTATACTGATAATTTCAAATTTGGAATCATATGAAAATTTCTATAAATATTTAAAACCATTAACTCCAAGTACTTCATTTACAGGACAAATAGAATAGTTTAGATGATCTTCAGAAAGCACTTTACCCAAAAATTCTCCAGTTTGAGTGCATTACAGCATTTCAATATCTTAATCACTGATGTCGTCTTAAACGCCTACTTGGGGGATTATAGTCGCCATCTTGGATTTATAGATCCTTGGATAGTAGCACAACCATGACGATAAATATGAGCAGACATCAACAAACCTATGCTCAATCTACTTTCTAATTTTGGCATAGATGACGAGTTTGCACGAAGATGCGAGATTTTCGCATAATTTTACATCAAAGTTTTTGCAGAAAATCTCAGTAAATATTTTCTTAAAAACCATTTAAAAATACTAAATTGAATTGGAAAACCATAGCTAGGTAATAGCTAGCTTCTTTTTATGTGCTTTGAAGTCCAGGATTTTAAAAAAAGGCTTTACTGAGAGGCGAAAAATACTAAAAATTCGACCTTGTTTTAATTATATATTAAAGCAAAATTTTAGGAAAATGGCTTTATGTTTATCTGGGGGGTATAGTATTCTATTCAGTTTGATACTTTGTTCTGTCTGCGAGCGCCTTTGATGCCAACATCGGTTGCAAAACTTTCCTAAAGGAAATTAACACATATAATCAAACCTTAAATTTTTGAAGCCTCTAGTTGATAACATGATTTTACAGTATATAGTCCTGGCAGGATAATGACAGTCCTCACGAATCGCACAACTTGAAACAGACGTTTCGTGAGCACCTGAAAAATTCTAGAAGGGGGAATTGTTCCTCCTCCCCTTCCCCCACAGTTCCAGCAAGCTTCAACCCCCACATCACTGCACAAGTTACAGAGTCCCACATGTAATATTACATGCTTAGGTCAAGGTTTTCTTGAGCGTTTGGAAAATATCTGATAATTGACTTAGTTTTCATTAAATTTTTACTTTCCTATTCTATTTCTTTCAGGCAGTCTCGAAAACCTGCAATTTGTAAGTAATACTTGCAAGACTGCCTAACTTTATCTTCCTGTTCAACAAATTAATCTATTTGTAAATCAATTGGGAATTGGAAGTATCTGGAGAAACGAACTTTCGGTTAATCCTGTGGACGTATTTTAAATTTAATTTGGTTGGTGTTATTTATATAGGCTGATAGGTTGCCTAACAGGTTTGGCTCTTAACTTGCACGTACGTCTCTCTTGGCGAGCAATGTAATATTGGCAAAAACCCTTCGAGTATTATTGAAAACATTTCACACGCAAAATATTTTGTTCAAATATTATTTGTTTCCATGTGGTTAAATGCCCTTTTCAATGATTGGTTTATTCTTTCATTTAAAAAATGAATTTAAAAAAAATTACTAATTGAACTATTGAGAATTGTCAAGTTCTAATAGGTAGATTGAATATTCAACCGACTATTGCCTCAACTTCCACCCCTTCACTTCCATCTCCCCCATATTAGAACGCCTGTATTTCATCAACCAAAGTTTATAAAATATATATATATATTCAACTAAATTAATTCAACTAAATTCAATAAATTTAATTAAATTAATAAAAAAATAAAAACCAGTAAAAATTAAATTATATCTTTTTTCCATCTATCTTTACAAATTTGTTACAAATCTTTCATGTCAAAGAATCTTTCACTTAATTTAAAGCTGTTAATTGATCAAGGTAATAGGGTTACTGTGTATTATATGGCCCCAATAATGGTTAATATTTACAGGTTCCTATATTAAGTGGGTAACTAAATCCGTAATACTTGGTTCACTTTCATGACATAATGCTAAAATAGTCCAATGTTTTGGACAGATTTTAAAAATGTCACAATTAACAAAATTTTAGTAAAACTATATTGCACAACTTTTACAATTTTACAACTTTTACTGCGTGGGTTTTGCTATAGTCCATTGCCTATACATTATGTCGTTCCATTCATGACAAAATGTTGACCTGGGAATTTCGGATTAAATCTTTTATTTTAGATTAATGCTTAATTTCCTTTCCTTGTCCATATCTATTTGGTATTTCTAGTGTCCATGACTCATTGTCATTAGGTTGTTAAATTCTGAGGAAACTTCATCGAATTACGAGCCCGTGTTAAGGCATTTAGATGATAAATGAAGTGCATTATCAAGATTGGTGCGCATTGACTTCATTGACAAGTTAATGGGAAAATTCAAAACTTAATTTCCAACAGGCATGCATATTTGCCCATGTCATGGTTTGGCTTTAAATGAAGATTTTTACTTCCATTGCAACACCTTGAAAGCAGCAGTAGGGACAAGCAGACTTAGATAATTTCAAATGTAGGGCATATATACACTTTACAATAAAAACGTGCTGTAATTGTATTTTTTAAACTTTTTTTTGTGTAAATAAATACAATTAGCAAGGTAACCAGCAGCGAAGTCAATTATAGTTGCTGAGGAAAGCATGAAATTTCTAATCGATCAAATGTTGATTTGTAGGACTCTGAAGCAGCCAGTATTTCATTTGTAATTACACAAGTGGCAAATGAATAGGAATGATAACAGTGCTATAGAATCATTAATTATGCAACAATAAACTACCAGGTAATAATCAATGATAATTTTGCGATTAATTTTTTTAATTTAATAATGCTAAAGGTATAATCGATCGTATTGCAAATAACCTAGATTTTACAAGAATTTACGAGGCAAATAGCGAACCTATTCGTTCTTAAAATGCATGGACCCAGCTGCATGTAGTGGGAAAATCACAATTTTAAATTATTACCATTTAAAGCCGTGTGTACCCTGTTATAAACACAACATTGCAGGATTGTATTTGACTTTATGACTTTCATGCGAATTGCAGCTGCGTCAACTAAAATGCATATATGATGTGTAGTTTGCTCTACATCAGTTTCTGGTTATATTAATATTTTACATACCTGTGACACAGGTATTTTAAGGGCAGTATTAAGAGGGGTGAAGACTGTGTTAATGACCCTTGAGATAATTTTTACACTTCATTTCGACAACCAAAGTGCCCACAAAGTTAAAAAATACGAAAAATTGCTGAGAATGCTAATATATGGACAGAGCCCTTTTCCCGAAAATTTGCCCCAGTAATTAAATTAAATAATTAAAATAAGGGTGAGTTTTAAGGATGATTTCATCCACTTCTTAGTAAATGTTTTCTTTTTTTCCTACATCTTGAACTGACCCAGGCGAAAAAGGAGCCTGTCACTACATAGCGATTGTTTTCTTCTTCAATATGGCATTTTCTATTACTTATAGATAGTAAATATTTGCTGAGATGATTGTAAAAACCAGTGGCTGTTTGGCACCTAATTTACCGACGGGGACAAATCAGATTTACCGAATATATACAAAATTTACCGA
>JAQFYV010000283.1:0-12482 GCA_034695065.1 Choneiulus palmatus | reverse complement strand
AACAGTATTAAATGGATTGCCAAGAATTACCACATGAGGCTCTAGAATGGTAAGGGTCATATAACTCTTCTCATTGATATCTTCCAGTAATTGAATGAAGTATTCTCCCTTGTTCCGAAGAAGAATTGGTAGTAACAGCAACCCTGCAGTCAATTTATTTATTTCATCAAATCTGTCGGAATCCTCACTATCATCCACCTAAAATTATAGTGAAATTTTTTTAAGATGGGGCTTGAGTACGAAATCATATTGTTAATCTCCATAGATTTTCAGCCATTTAGAAGTTAGTACATCAATTACTTATCCAAAGGATATGCAAACACATAAAAAATATCGATATTTGTAGAATTTTAGAAACTAGGACTAGTAGGTATTTTTCATTTTCCAAAAATTGCAATTAATAAAATTAAAAAAAGACCAAGAAGAATGCAAATTTAAACATTTTTCATCCATCTTTAAAAATTGTAATAAATAGTCTGTTTTTCGTAGGACAAAACGAAATACGGTAGCGTTTAGCTGATGAAACTCTACATTTCGCAATTTTATATATTTTTTATAAATTTTCGTTGATAAAATGCAGGCTTTGTAATATTTACAATCTGTGTATTTCATCAACCAATATTTATAATATATAAATATATAATTATTAAAATAATTAGATTTTTATCAGCTAAAAAACATAATATTTGTTTTTGTTCTAGAAAAAATGCACGATTTATAACAAATTTTTAAATATATATATATATATATATGTAAAATGCTTAAAATTCCATTTTTACTTGTTTTTTTTTGTTTTATTTTAATAATTGTAGTTTTTGTTTAAATACTCTCTAGCCCTACATTCTAAAATTCTATAAATTTCAGTATTTTTTAAGTACTTTGGATAAAAAAATTAAATCTCTATGGAGATTAACATTACAGTTATGTACTCAAGCCCTCTCTTAAATGATTTACTTTGGTTCAGTGCTTTTAAAATAAACATGTAAATTTACGTGTTCTCACCCTAGTTGTGGCCAGGTATTTCAGAATGTTCCGTGCTTCTAGTGGTAGTCTTTCGTTGCTTGGCATAAGCAATTAATGCATTTGCATACTTCTTAAGCTTAATAGGAAGGCTGTTGAGATCCTTGTTCATTAAACGTTGAAATTCACGTTCAATCTAACTAGGATAAAATAATGCTGGGTATTCATCAAATAACTCCTTGAGTAATGATTTGCTTTTCATTTATAAGCTTTCTTCTGAGAGAGTAAGTTGCATTCATGTATTTTTCCAGGAGTTGCTTATTTTTATGGACCTTTTGACATTCCTCCTTTAGCAGGTTTTCTGTTCTTCTGGAGCAATGTTGTCAGTGTCAAATGTTGACTCAGGCATCCAATTGACTTCACCTTTAAATTTCTTATCCGATGTATTGGATGAACAACTGTTTGACGACTCACGGCGAACATTTTTCATACAATCAACACCATTTCCAAATTTTTTTCCCAAATAAGGATGTAAAGTTATCAGAGCCGATGCAACTTCTCGATATTGTTGAATAGTGGTTTTTTTTTGCATACAAGAGAATTTCGTCCGTAAATAAATTTAAAAGTTCATGATTGCTTATCCATGAAAGTGGAACCTCGGCCTCATTCAACTCCTTTTTTAAACGATAATAGAATTTAGCTTCAGGAATTTGGAAGATTAAAGGCCATTTTCGGCAGCTTAACAAATCAAATGAAATCAAAGGCACAGCTATTGTAGTTGTTGACTGAGCTTCTGATAACTGCTCTAAAACTATGCTTGGTTGTGGAACATCATTGGTTAATTGCAAAATTTGTTGAAATGCATTTGTTGTGGAGTTGTCCTGAAGTATGACTTGCAATTTGCTTCGATCTGGCACACCATCAAAATTATCAATATCAATCCATTCATTCCAGTTAGTGTCATATTTTTGAATTAAGATTTTGCTATCACTTGACAATGAAAATAGATTGATGAAGACTTTTCCATCTATGGCCTGGTCATCCTCAAAATCTATTAATTTCTGAGACTCTTGAAATTTGACAAGAAATGTTCTCATTTTGTCATCTGAAATAACTTCAGGAAGCTACAATTAACATATATATATATATACACACACAGTATATATATATATATATATATATCTAATGCAAACTGTTTATGTATAATCAGCTTTATTAAACAGGTAATGCTTTAGGACAAAATAATGTTTTCCAATAACATTGTAACATGACAAAGGGAAATAGTCAACCAATGAGTTAATCTCAATTACAAGTGTTTGGCCGATTCCGGTAATTTCATAAGCTCTATATCACTCTGTATGTTGCACAGCTAACTTTTGTAAACAAATCAGGGCCTTCTCATCATTGCTAACAAAGATTTTCTGAATTTTGCCAAATACAGGCATGTCATTCTCAAAAGATCGAGCCACTATTGCCTCTTTTTTGTAATGAATTCCTAGGACAGTTACAGAATTTGTAGTATTTACTTCCATTTCTGATATGTCAAACATGTTTAAGCCTTCTTTTATAACATCTGACAGTAAGCAAACAGGGTACTTATGTAGGTCGTTATACTGAATCTTTGGTTTGCTAGGAGACTGCCTGTTTGCTGTGTGGTATGCTTGCAGTCTTTGATGACGCCTGGCAAGGGTTCCACATGGATTATTAAAGTTTTAACACATCTGCTTACTTCTTTAAAATAGCTATGTTAAGCTTCAAATTGCTTACACCATGTTCCCCGCAATGGACCATACTTTAATAGGAGTGCAGGATAATGAATTATGTAGTGATGTTTAGGCTTAATGGTGCTAGTATGAAACTTAAAGGATAATTCCCAAGCCATACATCTTTCAGGTATTAAGTTTCCAATAATCAGTGGTAGTAATCTAATTAGACACCACATTTGGGAAGCTGTTTGTTTTATAATTTCTTTGAAATCTTTTGAGATTTCCACTGGTTTGCTAAGTCTATCATATCCAGAATATTGGAAGGACCTAATTCGTGAATTTGTCATCAAGAGATATTCCAATTTCTATTAGTGAATTCAACACTAGGGCAATATCATACTGTGCAATGCCTTCCAAAATATCATGCATTGGATCTAGAGGTAAACCTTTTGTTATGTGAAAATATTTCAATGTATTTAATGGTGAAATAAACTTAATACCGAACTGTGGTCCTGCAAAACCCTTCTGTGCCGTGCATTTCAACATCATACATTGTCTTTGTACGCATTTCAAATAAAAATCTTCGTCAAATATTTTTCCAATGTCTTCCCTTTCAGTTTTACAATAACGACAAATATATTTAACCTTACTGGAAAATGATTCCATAAATCCACCAATTGAATGACTACCAAGATTATCTGCAGCAACAAAATTTACGATGGCAGTATTTGGATTATCATTCCAATGCAAGGCTATACCAGTTTCCTCTATAATTTTTAAATCTCTAATTAGTGGACTTAGTATCTTTTCATACCCAAATTCCTTTATATCTTTAGATTTACAAAGTAGTGCTAATTGAATGGAATTAAGACTGCTTCTATTTTCAGGATATAAGTTTCCTAGGACATAATATATTGCAGTTATTTTGTGTACACCTCTGCATACCCCTATTGGGTTGACAATTTCAAACTCATCAATAAACAAACAAATATGTAATTTTATTTCAGAAGTATTTGCATTTTCAAAAAAATAAGCTCCATCTGTGTAATCCTTTAAAATAGTATTTTCCTTTGGAATAGGGTTTTGCACTTGCAGCTGAACATCTTTAAAGGAGAGAAAGGATGTTAAAGTTTTCAGTATTGGAACATACGAATATTTTCGTTCTTGATTTTTAGAATTTTTCCCCAATGAGTATTCAATAGGTTCAACAAAATCCAAGACATGTTTGAAATAATTAGCCCTTTTATATTTTGTAGAGAGCTTACTGCTGACGCTTTGAAAGTAAGTATCCAAGATGTCATAAAATATTTCAGTTAAGCTCAGTTACTTGATTGTGAATTACTTCAACAGATTGCTCAAATATTTCTTGCATTCTTTCATATATGAATTGAATGACATCTACCGGTGTAATGCACTGTTCCTGAATTTTCAGTAGAAATAAACCAAACATTCTTGTCAAGTCATGAGTTAATTGTTCTTCATTGCAGGAATTTTCATTTGTCACACTGCTCACTAGCTCAGGTGTTGAAGCAGGCGCTGTTGAGCAATCCCCCATTTCTTGAACAATTTCTTCATGAACAATAAGCTCAATTTTAAGTTTAAATCCATTGATTCCTTTGTGTTTGCGAGCAATGTGTGCCAATAATGATGATTTATTTTTGTAAGATCGAATGCAGTTTTTAGCAGGACAGTCCACAATTTCTGCATTTGCTGCATGTGTGCATAAATGAGATATTAAACTTACTGATTTTTCTACTTTAAATGAGCATAATGAGCAAATAAATTTCAATGAAATTCCCATTTGGTTTGGCACAGTAGAAGTGGAAATGCCCTTCAGTGCTGTTTTGTGGCATTTATACATGTGGTTGCGTAAATGAAAAACACTTTTAAACATTTTAGATGGACACCCATCAATGATACATTTTACTGAAAAGTTTGCTTCATTTCCATGGTGGCGTTTAACATGATTCAGCCATTGTTTAATCCCATGCAAATGTAATGTACACATCTTGCAAGTGATGGTCATTTTCCAATTTCCTATAAAGTTGTAGAAAAGAACAGCCACTAATTATCCCACCTTATTCATTGATATAATGAAAATTCACATGTAATAATGCTAACTGTAGTTAAAAAAATTATAAATTAAAATACTGCATAAGTGGTGATTATGTGTGGTATGGTACCACAAGAAGGGTTGCCAGTCTGGGATGCTCGGGAGTGCTGAGAATTCTGGCGCACCCGGTAGGAAAAAAACCAGAATGGCGGTCTAACGAGTGGGCCGTTGTAAGGCCAAACTGGGTCACGTGCCTGGCCGGCCGAGCAATGTAGGGAGGGGTGGGTCAATTAGTGACCAAGCACCTCTGCATTGTTAGGGCCTTAAGGACAAATTGAGGGAGGAGTAGGTCACTTAGAGACAAGTGAGGATTAGGCTAAATAGGGGGAGGAGCAGGCCACTTACTGGCAAGTGAGAAATTGGTAGTAGGGCCTGGGGGTCCCTGTTAGCTGGAAATTGGGGGGAGGCGCTAGGAACGCGGTCTGGAAAAATCAAAAGGTTTGATGGCCAATTTAAATTGGGCCAAATGAACTAATACAAATTTAATTTCTGAGGCTTTTTCTTTTTATGTAAAGTAGAGTCTTGAGGGAAAATTTTGTCAACAGGGTTTATGGTCCTATTGACAAGTATGAGGCCCACCAGGAAATGACGTCTTACCCAGGCCTGACTTAGATATTGAGGAGAAAAAAGACAAAAAGAAAAATCATAGGATGCATTCGATCGTCTGATCTGGAGAGATGAGAAGGTGATTGAGCGGAGATGTTATTAGTGTGAAAAACTGAGTTTTTCTGGAAAACAATTTTCGGGTTGGTACAAAAAAAAAAGCTAAGAACAATATCAGCCATACTGCAAAAATCTAGAAAATGGCTAGGCAGCTTTAGAGGGGAAAAATACCAACGGGGAAAAGATTCTGCAGGATCCTGATTTCTCGATGTCAAGACTGACTTTAGCCATGTTCGAATGCTCTCTGAAGGGAAATTCTTGGGCTTTAAGAGCGCTCTCCATCAAGGCTGTGTAGAGATCGGAAAAGCCGGCGTCTCCCGTACGAACAATCGTTCTGCACAAACCCCAGGAGAACAGGGAAATCTGATTTGGATCGAACTCGAACGGTGTCTGCAAATGCTGAACTGAATTAGAGTGAAAAATCTGATTTGGATCGAACTCGAACGGTGTCTGCAAATGCTGAACTGAATTAGAGTGAAAAATTTGTGATTTGGAGCGAACTCGAACGGTGTCTGCAAATGCTGAACTGAATTGGAGTGAAAAAACTTGCGCTGCTCGCCAGGAAAAATCTCGACTGGGCTGGAATCTTTTGTGCCGGAATTTTGAGGACTCCACAGACGATAAGTCGAATGATGCTTATGATCTTTTAATTTTGTGTTTTTTGTTGACAAGGGCTGGAGAGGATTATAGCTTGGGCTAGTATTCAGAGACATCTCAAGTAACCTGGGCTTAGCTCATGCATAAGGGAGATTAGAACTCGCAAATGCCATTAGCTAAAGTGTCTAGTTCTAATATACTCGCAATTAATATTAGTTTAAATGCCTAACTCTGATATACTCGCAAACATTATTAGTCTAACTGTCTACTTCTAATATACTCGCGATTATTATTAGCAAAAGTGTCTAGTTCCAATGTACTCGCAATTAATATTAGTTTAAATGTCTAACTCTGATATACTCGCAAACATAATTAGTCTAATGGTCTAATTCTAATATACTCGCAATTACTATTAGCAAAAGTGTCTAGTTCCAATGTACTCGCAAATAATATTAGTTTAATTGTCTAACTCTAATACGCTCGTAAACATTATTAGTCCCATTGTTTAATTCTAATGTTCTAGCAAATATTGCTATCAGAGCAGTGGTCTGAAGCGATCACTCTTTAACTTACTCTGCGACTTTTAACTTTGCTGATCGTGAGCGAATTCTCCGATCAAGAAAATTAGGGATTTTAGGGATTTCGCTTTTATTGTATCCGGGTTAGGGTTGAATCAAATTAAAATAAACAAAATGTCTTCAAGTTGGTCTTTGATTTAATCATTTAAGGGCAAATCGGGAATAAATCCATCTACCGGAGAACCTTGGCCAATAGGTTCCGAACCTGTGGCGGGCGTGATTGTTTTTAGAACAGCGATTTCCCCATACCAAAACCACAATATTACAGTACTACCACCAAACGAGCAAGAAGCAAAACTCACCTTCTGTCTAACCCCCCCTTAAATACATTTTTCAGCAAAAGAAAATGGTTATAAAATCCCTTAAAAAAGTGAATGCTTTGGACCCATTCAAATGCTTTATAGTGCCTATACGTATCCCCTACCTTAAAAAAACTGGCATTTAAAATAAAATTCGTTCAATAAATGCGGAAATACAATTCTGCAAGCAATCTGCAACGCCCCCTATTTCCCAAAAATGAACTGAACTGGATGAATCATTTGCTCATTAATTTTTCTCCCTTCTTTTTGTGAATCTGCTTTTATCTTTGTCAAACGGGAATTAATGTGGAAATATTATAGGGTGACGTCATATAGGGTATCTCTTAAGGCTTCTTAAGAGTAAAACTGCAAAAAAATGAAAGGGCCTTTGAGGAAAAACATTCCACAGAAGTAAATAAATAATAAAAATATTATTAATTTGCATATGCCCCAAAACGCATTTTAAAGTGCAATGGTACCTAAACATTAAAAGTTATTTTTAATTAATAAGGGATATACACCATTAAAACAGGATGTGCCACCATTGCACCTAGGATCAGGATGTAATGGCCTCATTTATGCTAGGCTATGGCAAACACAGTGGCGCCATCTATTACCACAAAGCAGGACTACACCATTTTTGTAATGGTGTATATGAGGGAAAACATTTCACAGAAGTAAATAAATATTAAAAATATTATTAATTTGCATATGCCCCAAAACGCATTTTAAAGTGGAATGGTACCCTAAACATTAAAAGTTATTTTTAATCAATAAGGGATGTACACCATTAAAACAGAATGTGCCACCATTGCACCTAGGATCATAAAATGATCCTAGATGTAATGGCCTCATCTATGCTAGGCTATGGCAAACACAGTGGCGCCATCTATTACCATAAAACGGGACTACACCATTTTTGTAATGGTGTATAAAATATGTACTTGCGCACAAATTTTGGCAACTATGCTCCCCTTAGTTTTTTTTAACAAAGAAACATAGCCCTAAGTAAAAAAAATAAAACTTGTCTGTAATTCATACATAGCTTTAAACTACGTCATTGCGGTGACGTATCCATCATGATCGTGTGACTTCGTTCAACATCGTATACACTCGGGTGACTTCGTGCACACTCGTGCGACCTCGTTTCAACTTAAGTGTGCACGAAATCAACCGAGTTCTTCCAAATGAACTACGAAAGAACAGCGCATGCTCTGTTAGATGAACTCGTTATCACCAGTGACGTATATATTACATCCGAGATAATTCGAGAGTTCAGTTACTGGCAGTAGATTTACAAATGTTTGTCATTATATGTAAGTTCAATTTTTGACTTCTTAGTATGTAAATATGCAGAACATAGTTGGTTTTTTCACGGTAAGTGTTTTATTTTCAAAAACATTTACATTTTTCATGGTTCATAGTGAGTTGTATAATTGGGCTTCCCTGACTTTCCCTGACTATAAATTCAATTTTCCCTGACCAAAACTAAGATTTTCTCTGGCTATTAGCTCAATTTTCCCTGACTTTCCCTGATCAAAATAAAAATGTACCCTGACCAAAATAATAATAATAATAAAAAAATTTCAATTGACAATTAAATATTACAGGGTTCCCATTATTTTTTACCAATTTATTTCCCTGACTTTCCCTGACCATACCATCAGAAAATAATGTATGCAGCAACTTAAAGATAGAGTTCAGCCTGAATTTCAGCTTCTTCTATTTCAGCAGTTTCCTTAATTTTTTGACGCTACAAAAAAGGAACTTTTATTTAGCTATTTCCTTGGCTTTTCCCTGACTTTTCACTAGTATTTGCTAAATTCCCTGACTTTCCAGGTGAGTGGAAACCTGTATTACATTCTTGGAAAGTGAATACAAGGTATTGGACAGAGGCACTATACATTACATTTTACAAGACATTGCCTACAAATTGACTTAAATTTTCCTGACTTTTCTTGACTATAATCTTAATTTTCCTTGACTTTCCCTGCCCAAAATTAACATTTTCTCTGACGATAAGCTCAATTTTCCTCGACTTTCCATAATCAAAATAAAAATGTAGGCCTACCCTGCCCAAAATATTTTTTTTCAAATGACAATTATATATTACAGGGTTCCACTAATTTTTACCAATTGATTTCCCTGACTTTTCCTGACCATTTTCCTAAATTTCCCTGACCATACCTCAGCAAATAATGTAAGCAGCAACTTAAAAAGAGTTCAGCCTAAATTTCAGCACTTTCCCTATTTTTTCACGTTACAAAAATGAACTTATTTAGCTATTTCCCTGACTTTTCACTAGTTTTTTCTAAATTCCCTGACTTTCCCTGACCATTTTCCATTTCCCTGACTTTCCAGGTGAGTGGGAACCCTGTATTCAAATCTCGGAAAGTGAACTCAAGGTATTGCACAGAGGTACTGTATTACATTTTACATGCTTTCAATTTCCCTGACTTTCCCTGACCAAATTATACTGACCTGGAAAGTAACTTTTCCCTGACTTTCCAGGTCAGTATAAACCCTGTTTTTTAATCAATATTTGCTTAGGGTACCATTCCCCTTTAATCAACATTCGAATCACCCAGGAGATGCAAAATTACTTTATGCAAATGAGAACCTTAAAGGGGAATTAATCTTCCCTCCCATATTAACGCCCCCCCCCCCTTACACTATTATTTCCTGTGCACTTCGTCTGGGGCTTTAACATATATTTTATAATACCAAGATTAATTAAAAAGATGACAGAAAATTGTTACCAAAAAGACCCACCTTTTGCCAAGTAAAAGATGATCATTTTTCAACTCAAAGTTCAAATATTTACAAAAGCTACAAGAGTCCCCAAATGTTATGCTTACATTAATGTTCAAATCATTAATTACATTAAGCAATACGCCTAGGTCATTTTAATATTTAATTTGTTGTATTAATTTGCATACGACAAAGAGTGCTTATCCATTTGGTGCATTTGACTAAAATGCAGAATTGCAAAATCTATGAAGCCCTGATTTTCCTTGATCACACTAATTTTTTCCCTGATTTCTAAAAGCAAAAATTCATTTTCCCTGATCACACTAATTTTTTCCCTGATTTCCAAATGCAAAAATTCATTTTACCCTGATTTTCCCTGATCACACTAATTTTTTCCCCGATTTCCAAATGCAAAAATTCATTTTACCCTGATTTTCCCTGATCACACTAATTTTTTCCCTGATTTCCAAAAGCAAAAATTCATTTTTCCCTGATTTTCCCTGATCACACTAATTTTTCCCTGATTTCCAAAAGCAAAAATTCATTTTTCCCTGATCACACTAATTTTTCCCTTATTTCAAAAAGAAAAAATTCATTTTCCCCTGATTTCAAAAAGCAAAGATATATTTTCCCTGATTCCCCTTGACCAAATTTCTTTTTCCAGGCAAAATACAGATTTCGTGACAATTTTCAATTAGTGAGTATTTAAGAATAATATTTCAGATACAAAAAAAACCTCAATTAATATTTTTTTCAATTTCATCATTTTTTAATTACAAGTACATTAACTTTTTATTTTGTCACAAAATCCAAAAATTATTGTAGCCAAAACAAACATAAGATTTAAAGTGAAAATATTTATATAAATAACAAAGAAAACAATATAAATAACATAATATTTATCTATCTGTCTGCCAGACATGCAAATAACTTTTAAAAGAATAACATCCCTATGGATAAATCCACAAAATAAAAAATGACAAGTTAAAGAAAGCTTAAAAATAATTCTACAATATAGGTGCTGCCATCTAACTTTCTCAAACACAACTACAAGCAAACACAAGTAGCTCCAAACGAAGGCAGTACCGCCATCTAGTGAGAACTTAAACAACCAAAATATTGATTACAAATATATTTTCACTGCAATACAGCAATGCTTGCAGTGATTGCCTACTGCCAAGGGGCAACTTTCATAAATTTCTAAATTTACTTAAAAAATTCCTTAAATAACAAAATATTAAAGGGGAAGAATGCCCTAGAAAATACACTAAACAGTATTCTAATAATGCAATATATAGTATTTATTTTTACAAAAAGAAAGTATTTTTTTAATACATTTACCAAAATTATTCACATCTGTGATAGGGCCTACAACCAAATGTTTATATCAAACATTAGGACTACAAATTAAAATCAACATCCATCATCAGGGTTCTTACATAGGGAAAAAAACTAAAATTCCAGGACTTTCACGGATATTTAATAAAATATTTCCAGGACTTTTTTAAAAAATTATTACACAACTAAGTTAACATTTTTCTAGTAATTGATGCTTTTTCATCAATTACCTAATTCATTTCCAGTACATTTCAGGACATTAAGGATTCAAAATATATTCCAGGACTTTTAAGGTTTATATAGGAAAAAATATTTTCCAGGGTTTTCAAGTATTTCCAGGATGCGTGGGAACCCTGTTTACTTTACTAAAGGGGAAGACCACCCAAGACAAAAATTGTTTTATTCCAAGAGCATACCTTAAGAAAATACTACTCCCAAAATTTCCCAACTATGTTATGCTATATTATTTAATAATAAATTAAAATAAAAAAAAGTATGGGCCAAAATACTATTGACATGTTAATGACGTCGCAGACCCACATTTTTAAATACACCATGTGTAATTTGCACGTGCAATGCACCAAATTTTGGAACAGTCACGTGAGTACATTCTATTTTGATGGAATATACGGGTCTATGACATCAACAACAGTTCCATCTAAAATTTATTTTATTTTTTATTTTTTTTTTACAAAATAACTATGCATAAAATAATGAAACATTTTAGGAATAGTATTTTCTAAATGAATACAGTTAAAATAATGGGTTGTCATCCCCTTTAAATATAACCCAATTCATCTAAGATGTATAAAATTAAAGTAGACCAATTTCAATAACGTATTTTAAATTCCCATAATGCATATAAAAAAAATTATTTTTACTAATCCGCATTGTATTATTGTTGTTATAACGAAAATAGCGTTGTTTGGTATCCTAGCAACCCAGCTAAAAAATCGATTTGACTACAGGCCAAAAGATGCACCAATAAATGCTGCCCTCTGGCGGCAAAAGTATAGACTAAATAATCAATAATTCAATTGATGAAATAAACCAGTCCACAAGTTCATTTCATATTTAAACAACTGTATGCATAAAAATAAAAAATCTCTATGCCATTAAAAAAAATTGACAAAATAAAAAATTAAACCAAAGCAAAACAAGTAAAATTAAATTTACTTAAAAGTAAACAACAAACAAATATTATTAATGAACTTTTTCAAGTAGCTAAGATATGAAAGGAGAGAAAAGTGTAATTAAAAATTAACATCACAGTTGGGATTAATTAAAATTAATTATGCACGAAAAATAATGTTTCAAGTTTTTTCTCCCCTATAGTGTTTTTTATTTATGTGGCTACAGCTGTTTTTTTAGGAAACAACCTGCTAATTGAAAACAACGATATTCAAATTTTATGTTTTCTACTGTCAAAGGAGTTGTTTTTAAAACACAGTTCATAATTAAAACAAGCAATTAACTT
>JAQFYV010000282.1:0-12487 GCA_034695065.1 Choneiulus palmatus | reverse complement strand
TATATAAAATTTCTAAAATGTAGAGAACTTCATCAGCTAAAAAATACCGTCGTTCTTTTTGTCCTACGAAAAACGGATGATTTATAAAAAAAAATTAAAGATGGGTGGAAAATGTTAAAAATTTCATTCTTTTTCGTTTTTATTTTTTATTTTATTAAAAGCAACTTTTTTAAAAAAAATAAAAATAACATCTAGTCCGAGCTGTTAAATTTCTACAAATTTTGGTATTTTTTTATGTATTTTTATGTCCTTTGGATAAAAAAGTAATGTAGGCCTACCTCGAAATATACGGTTCCAACTCAAACCCCTCCTTAATGTGTATTATTTCAATGTATTCAATGGAATGAACCAACAACAATATAAAAATGCCATATGCTAACTTGCTATGATTTTCATTTTTATAATCTTTATTACATTTCCACGATTTAATGCCATTATGCTTTTCTCACTGGATAAATTTTTCCTTTTGTATCCAGAAATTGTATATTTTGTGAACAATCCCCTATATGGAGTCATTGTTATATTTAAAGTATGCACTGACGTGCATGTATTGCAAAACTATACCTACATTCACAATATTTTCTTTATTTTTCATGTAGAAATAGTGCTTTTATTAAGAGTCGGCTTCCCTGACGCGAACACAATAGACAGAACATGGATGTCACACTGACACAATACGAAGGAGGTCTATTGTATAGGGAAATTCCCTATAATGCATGTCGTTTAATGTAACAGGTGCTGGGAATTTTCATCTCTCCCTACTAATACTAACAACAATAGGACAAATAGAAGATTGGAACCCACATATAAAAAGCTACAACATATTCAAATAAGGAGGGAAAAAAACCAGCCAAAGTTGGGGGGGAGGGGGGGAAAAGCCAATCTGCGATCAAGGATCCGCTCATGAATTATTCCCAACTTAGATTTATCAATGTGGAATGCTGAAATCTGCCCTGTTGCCATTTTTATTTTGAGTTATTGTTGTATTCGGTGCGGAAGATGAACGACATTCGCCTATACGTTGTATATAATAACTTTTAATCAAATTGAACCCCACTGATAGCACACACAAAAAATCTCTTTCAATTTTGCCAAATAAAAGATAAAACTATCATTTCTTATAATCTGTGTTGGCTTCCTTTGTTCAGTGTTTTAAAGCATATACTTGTAGATCAATCCAAGTTGTGATTTCTTTGCTTTGAAGCTAAACTATGCATAGTATAGCATTTCATAATGTACAAACTGCATGATGACTGCATGGTCTACCTTTTATAATTGCCAACATTTAGAAATACTTGCACAACTATAAAAAATAAAATGAAATTTTGTCCCCTCGTGTATTTATTGTGTACTGTCAAAAGATTTAAATTCACTAAATATGTGCGAAAGTCGTAGTTTACAGTGTAAATGACCCTTCCTATTAGTTTAATTACAGCATAATCTGACAATATACATTGTAGATCTATACTCAATACTGCTAAAAGCATGCTCATTAACTACTAAACCTCATTTCAATTACCAATTGATAACGATGGTGTTCAACTGTTTCTGTATAATACCTTTCTAGAAAAATCAATCAACGCCTTTTCCAATTTTCATTTTCATTCGTTTTTAGAATTATGCAGGATATCTTTTGAAATCTTTTGAAATTTGCAGATCTTTCAGTTAATATGCAGGATTTCTTTTAAAATATTTTGAAATTTCCAATCTTACGTATAATTAGTAAGATATCTTTTGAAATCCTTAGAAATTTCAGATCTTTCATGTACAATAAGCAGGATATCTTTTGAAATCTTTTGAAATTTGCAGATCTTTCAGCTAATATGCAGGATTTCTTTTAAAATCTTTTGAAATTTCAGATCTTACGGCTAATTAGTAAGATATCCTTTGAAATCTTTTGAAATTTGCAGATCTCTCAGCTTATGCAAATTAGTTATCAATTTATATCAGTTGATGCGACGTAGGCCTATACGTATACATACGAGTACGAGTATATTATATAAATAGTGAAGCACCATACTGCCCACTATATACTGGTAAGGGGGGGGGGAGTTGAGGAACCTGAATACTTTTATTGTCATCATTAGCATTTTATGCATCATTTGGCCCTATGTAATAGTTATGGATTAAAGTAAAATAAAAAGAAACAAACTTTAAAAGTAAAAAATAGTTATATATTAACTCGCCTTGTGCTACTCGTATAGGAAAAATGGCTCTGCCCAGTCATATGCATTTCCAATAATTCAAATTACTTACTGCACTTGCCTTTCATTTAAAAAATAACATAATCTAAATTGAACTTTCACATTAATATTGCTTCAAAAATACTTTGAATCAAACTTGCACGTTGGTCATGTGAAAAAAAAAATCATCTAATCCAGGTTTTTTTTAATGTTTAAGCTTTTAATGTTAAGTAACTGATTTTATTCTTATTATTGTTGTTTCAGGTGAATGTCATTTTCCATCTTCTTGGTCGGGAACATGGTTTCAGAGTGGAATTAGACACAATATTAAGATCGACGGTAATTTTATGACGTCCAAAGGAATTTGCTTGCAATCTGAAGGAGATAAATTTTTAATGGAAGACAGGTAAATCATCTGATAATCGTATTTTTTTTTCCTTTTGCTTGTTTGTACCGCCATGTCATCCAAGTTGGTGTACCGATTTATGTTACCTTATTTAAAATGAATTTAAGCGTGACATGATAATGCAAAATAAGATATTATGATGTTTGGTTTCAATAAGAAACCTTGGATTCTATAGAAGTGAAACTTTAATTTGTACAAATTTAGAATGTGTCGTAAAGACTACTGTAGCATATGATGTGACAAGAATAATATGGGATCAAAACATTATCCTATTGACCTTGTAAACTGAATAAATATCAGAAAAATGTGTCTATTTCGTTTTTAAAGATCGGGAAATGTGTGATACACAATCCGAAGCCACCATTTTGTAGAGCGCTTCGATTTCAAAGTTTTGTTAATGCAAAAATAACCCCAGAGGGCGGTAACCGATCACTATCTTAGTCTGCAAATGAGTATGCTCATTGTTTATGAATGAAGAAAATTAATATTCTCGTCATATGCCAATCAATATATTTAAAGGTGCATTTCCATAGTCAAGCGTGCTAGAGTCCAGCAATTTTTCAGCCCCATTCTAAATCCCCATTGAGTGAAGAAATGTTGACCTTTGTATTTGAAAAACCAACGAAAAACAACAAATCTTCTCAATCAAACATCATTTGATTGAGAAAATTTCTAGCATTTGTATTCATTTTTTGACATCAAAGGTCAAAATTTAGAATGGGGCTCAAAAATTGCTGGACTCTAGCACGTTGGGCTATGGAAACGCACCTTTAAATGTTTGCTTGCTAAGTTTTAAACTAAGAAATGCATCTCATTGACTGGGGAGGGAGGGTGTAGTTATCATATTCTTAGACAATTCTTTCCCCAGAATTATACCAATTTTGATATTCTGTTTTTCAAATTATTATTAAGCGATTTTCCTCCATAATGCAATATAATTTCAATGATATTTATTTGGGAGCAGATCCTATAAGGTAAGGTTACATGATAATTAGTTAACCTGGATGAAATTATAAATGCAATATTTCCATTGGATTCAAAAAAGCATTTCTGTATGAATTTGATTTAGTTCCCCAATTCTGCTTTAGTAATCAAACATAGGATTTTTGACTATTGCTGTAAGTCATCTGTTTATCTCTATCTTCAGGACAATTCAAGTTATGCACAAGGTAAAGAATTGCTAGTGAATCCAATATATTAGGATCTCGTTTTTCGATCCACTCGATTGCACCGACTGTGTGGCCAGAGATCGGACTCGCTTTCTCATCTTGCTCGTATATATAGACGTGCACTTCCACTCCATTAGCCAGAAAGGAAGTATGGAGCCAAAGCAATAGTCTTGGGGGATACAATCTGATATTGCCGATGGATCAGATGAGATCCATTCCCTTTCAAAGTCATTTCAAAAATGGAAATACTTGTTGAAAACAACTCTTCACACTGATGCGAGTGTACGAGCGTATGCTTGAAGTGGGAGTAATATGGCGCTGTACCTTTGGGTGTTTTGGATGGATTTTTAAGGGCTACTATACTGTGCTTACTTAAGATGACAAGAAAAAGCCAGCAGATGTTGACATGTGTTCACCAAATTGTTGGAGATAGTTGTCATTTCATTGACCACCATAAGGGATGATGTGCAAGGGGAGAACGAGGATAAAATATACCATCAAAAGATTGGTCTACTAAACGATTGAAGTGAAAAGGCCTCAGTTTTCCAGCTCTTCTTACTTCTTGTATAAACAGTTCTACTTTTTTTCTGGTTTATACTCCATTTTGTGAGATACACATTATCTGATGTTTTCTGTTTCTGCTCCAATGGAAGATTCGCATCTGTGCGCATCAATGGCGGCCATTTTCATGAGTTTTTTTGATGAAAAGTAAAAAAAAATACTCTTTTGCTTACTCATCTTCATGTTAGCTCCGGCTAAATTAACATGGTTGCATGGCCGATATTGATCCAAACTAATCTATACTTGAATAAAATTTTGATGGAAAGAGAAATCAAGTATATATTGAATGAGATTTTTTGACTGCATGTCGCTGTAGAAGTATTCGCGGTCATGCCCCTAGCCGAATTAAATTAAATTTTGTAGATTTATTTCAACCTATAGTTTTCGTGTCCAATTGTTAAATCAGGATCGAAAGCCTGACTTGCATTATGCATAGAGGGAGCAATACTATGAGCACCAAACAAATGCACATTGTGTACGTAGTTAGGATTTGCCTGTAGCGCTTTCTCGGTGACATATGGCTCATTCTCACGAGGATTTTTCTAGGCAAGATAAAGCATCTCACAGTGTTGTTTTTGATTTCTGTGTCCTTGTTGCCCATAGCATGGATTGAATTGAATTAGAGTGGAAATGTATGCGCATTGAATTGCATGGAATATTTATTAAACTAGACTTGACTTTTTACATTCAATTCTCACTCCTCAGACCAGAACGAATTGTTTTAACAGGCAGCATTGTATAGAAAACATTGGCGTTGATATAATCAGTCATGCACGTGGAAATTTTAGTTTTGAAATTTATTTTTGTGAGATTTTGGACAGTATATACCGTGTAAGGAAAGATTTAATAGTTATCTTTCTTCTTGCGTTCAATTATACAATGAAATAATATTCCATAACATAGCAAATTAGTTATGAATTCAATTTAACGATGTTAATTGTTTAAGGTGGGGTTTCTGTATGGAGCTGTAATGTTAACATTTACAGGTAGAGCCGTTTTCAAACCATAAAACATAAATATAAGTAAACAATACCAAAATTTATAGAATTTTAAGAACTATGAGGAAAGGGTATTTATGCTTTTTTTAAAATGAAATTAATAAAATAAAAAATAAAAAAAATCTCTAAAAAATGAAATTTTATCTTTTGTTCACCGATCTTTAGAAATTTGTTATAAATCGTTCATTAGTCTTAGGAAAAAAAAGGACGACACCATGTTTTGACTACTGATAATCCCTAAACTTAAATGCACTAGCAGTTTTTCAATATATTTTTATAAATTTAGCTTGATAAAATACAGGCGTTCTAATATTTTTAATGTGTGCATTTTATCAACCAAAACTAATAAAAACTATATAAAAACTTGCTAAAAATATTAATAATAGGCCTATTAATATTATCAGATATAAATGCATCGCATGTGAAATACATGCTGAACATATCCCTCCCCATGACGTCGATTATCTTGCTCCAGCTAAAGCTTCAAACAATAGATATGCCTATGCATGATCTTATATTTTCATTGTATTTTTTAGTTCTGAACTGCTGACAATAATTTTAGATTATATGAATCTTATTATTCACTTTATTTAGGTAATTTTATTCACTCAATTATTTTCTAATTGAGTAGTTTTCCCTTATAAATGGCATGTATGTTATATGCAATATATATAGCATACTACAATCCATTACGAGATGACCTAAGTAGCCCCAGAACTTCCGTTGACGTCACTGACAATTTATCAGTTTTAGGGGACCAAATTGCAAGTGAATGGAAGTCAATTTTAATAATATGTCTCCTTTAATAGTCTTTTAAAATGCTAGATTAATTATTGTCCTAGGGATTTGTTTTAATGCACTCATGTTTTTAATATTTTAAATGCACTATTACAATTAGGCCTAGACTTTTTTGTCCACGGGTATATCAGTTTATTACTCCTGCACCTGAAAACAATTAAATGGTCTATATTAAATTTCATTGTTGTTACTCTAATAAAAAGAATGCACTGGGGAGTTTTCATAATTACTCTAATAAAAGGACTGCTTTCTAATTTAACTTTTCTTCAGCATTTATATTTAATTAATTAATTAAATTTTCCCGGAAGTGTACTTATTAAATATAGGTGAATGATAGGCGCTTTTTTGGCAAGAGCATACCGGTGAAATACTCAGAAATATATGTAGGGCCATATTAAATTAATTACTAGAAAATCTTCTGCAATGGAATTTAGATGGTTTTACTCGAAAATTGTACAACTTCCAAATTTGCCCCTTTTTCTACAAGCTTTTCTTGCCAACGTAAAATCCATTAATTATTGCCTCCAGTTGTGCGAGGTGCAATATCCTGCAATAAATTTTGCTGAGAAACGGGGCGAAAATTATAATTTCGTGGGATCGAGCCCTTGTCATTTAATACTTGTAGCAGCGTACGCCTTTCTATTTATATATACAATTATAATTTTATTTGTCAGCTCAATTTGACGTTCAAAACTAATCTCTAGACAAACATGTGTGTCGAATAGAAACGTGTAGCCTTTTTGTGCTCAGTCATAGTGTTTTTGGTGTCTGAAATTGGCATTGCAGCAACGCCTTAATGGTGTGCTTGATTGCCTTCTTTAAGGGATGTTACCATAAAATATAACCATAAACAATTTGTTGATGACTATTTCGTCCATGCTGCATTGTTTTATAACAGCCCCAATCTGCACCTTTTTCACTATACACCCTATAAACACTTTCAGTACAGAAGAGTTGTGTAAATATGGGATAATTTGTAGGGTTTAATTGACTTGTATTTTCCATGCATATAAAGTGACGTTAAAAATATTACAACATGTCTATTGTTTTTTCCCTTTAGTAGGTCTTCTATACTTGCTAAAGTATCCCTGTATATAATCTCTGTATAAAATTAATACTGCATATCAGGGCTTTTGAAACAATTGGGTCTACCAGATCAGTATAAGTGACTCAATGATTTATTCATTGACTAACATGGCAGTATTATAGCGTGAATGCTTGCATTGAAAAATATATTTGATTAGGGTACGGTTTAATACAATTTCCATTGACAGGATTAGTAAGTAAAATCTGTGAAATATTTTACCTATAGGCCTATAGGTATAACAATAACTTTTAACTTTTAACAATAACTCTTTATTATAACCATAAGCAGTCTAATATTATAAAATGCAACTCATGAGCTAATACTGTATATATATATATATATATATATGTATATATATATATATATATATATTAGCTTATGGTTAGCTTATGGTTATAATAAAGACAGCATTAAAAGTTATTGTTATACCTATAGGCCTATAGGTATAACAATAACTTTTAATGTATATAACTTATATATAACTTCATATATGTAATGTAGGCCTATATACAGTATATACAATATATATACTGTATATACATTACATTATCTTAGGGGACTGAAAATGACTAATGATGGCAGCGGCCTGGACATTAATTAACACCGGTTCTTGTCAGATAATCGTCAGATATCCGAAGTTAAGCTGTGTTGGGCCCTGTCAGTAACTGGATGGGTGACCGTCCGGGTCTATAGGTGTTGTTTTCCCTTTCACCAGCCGTGTTGGGCTTCCCTGTATGCCTGTCCCTGGCCTTGGAATAATGAATGACCTTGCAGCGTACCCTGTAAAACCTCTTATCAGGAGAATCCACTGTTCCTGTAGAATTCCCAGATTCGATATCAACAACAACAACATGAATAATGTGCACTATTGAGGAAAAGTAGTAGTAGTAGTACTAGTAGCACTAGTAGTAGTAGTAGTAGTAGTAGTAGTAGTAATTGTAGTAATATAGTAGTAGTAATTGTAGTAATATAGTAGTAGTAATTGTAGTAATATAGTATAGTAGCATTAGCAGTAGTGAGATCACCGTAATTTGCAACATCATTGCACAATATAGTGGCTCTAAGTCTATCGTTGTTTTAATGAATTGTATAGTGCCTATAAATAGGAATTGTTTTAAAGAGTAGTTTAACAAAATTGACGTGAAATACATGCAGAGAATAGTGTAATAAAAGTAAATCTGATGATGTATAGTATTGCCAACTTCATTAGCAATACATTTCAGTTGAAATTGAACCTTAAATGTCATCGTATATCTTATGCTTCACCTTATGGTGTCCAAGTTCGCATTGATTATCAATATTTTTTCTTTTACTCACGTTCAGATGGACAACATTTGTTTTCAAAATAAGATATTTATACCATATTGAATAAATCTGTAGGATTTAGCATCCTTCGTTCATTTCTTATATTGTATTTCACTGATCTTCTACAATCCCAATTTTTCCCATTTTTCTCCAACATCAGTTACCACCAGTTTTTTTACCTCAATCCTTGATCATTTTTCATTTTATCAAATGAAAAATATGGCTTTATTTTTCAAATGATAATATATATTTATATATATATGGGGGTGCCAATATTAAAAAATATATATATCGTTTTGAAAGAAAGGGATACTGTACTGTTCAGCTGAAAATGGACTATGTTAGAATGTGCTGTATTTATTCCATTCTTTTTTGTCTCCTATTCCCACCCCAATACCAAAGAAGATCATGTTTCTTTTCTATTTTATTTCATTTCCATTCTCCGATCTTCTGGCGGCCGTTTAAATTTATTGACTGTTATGAGCCGAATAAGTAAAACATAAATCATAGCCGTGAAAAAGTATAGCCATGGCATGATGAGAAGCCTGTCTTTTTGCCAGTAAAAGGCCATCTTTAGGCGCCATTAGTGTTCGTATCACGCCGCCGCAGCCCACTGCTTGCCACGCTTCAAATCTTAATCTCCATCTTTATTTCCCGAGGCAATTGCAAATGGGAGCGTTCTTCTAAAGCGGATCCACAGCCGATCCGAGTTTGGGCTTAGCCAGACAACTATTGTCTTTATATACACAACATCCAAACTGCTCTCGCTGTTATTTAGAGCATGAAATACTTTTGATATTTATATATTTTATGGCTGATATTCACATTGAAAATATGAACAGTTAACTGCCATCCTATAACCATATTTCGCATATACGTTGATTATTGAAATTTGCTTCAATAATTTCATAACACTAATTAATTTGTGTTTTACAACTCTCTGTGATCATGGAAGCATTTTATCAACACGTATCTTGGAAATTATCACAGAATATAGGTGCTGTATACATAGATACACTCACCTTACCATTAATTAGAGGTTATGCTCTATCAGTGACAGGAGCATGCACATGTCCTCTTGTTTTGTATTTTCATTAAATTCCTATATCTTGGATAAATTTGCAAATATATTCCATTTTTCGTCCATAATTTGTAAATTTTCATCGATTTTGTGCATTATTTCTGCAAATTTCACAAGGCCGTAATTTCAGAAGAAGTTGAACGATTTTTACAAAATGTTTATTGAGCCATCAAAAAGTTTCAAAGGACATAATATAATTTCCGGAAAATATTAAAATATATGGAATCCAAGATTGCAGTCCATTGCATGGAAAACGTTTATGATTAGCCGAAAATTATACAATAATATTTCAATGTATTTTGAAAAAAGAATTCCAATAATATTTGTGGTAACTTCCTGTATTAAAGATCAAAATTCTATGTCTATATATCCTCGATAAAAAATATTAAATTTTTACTTCAGTATTTCCTATTTACGATACAAACATTTCATAACTATACGCACGGGTATAGTGGATTAAGATTGAGTTTAAATAACTTTCCATTCAAGTTAATATAGTTTTATATATAGGAGCATATAGTCAGACTATACATAACCAAAAGATTTATCAGTTTAGTAAGAGGATGAGGTAGCCTATTTTAATCTTGCATATATGTTATTGGATTTCTATACAATTATAATTGTTTTCAATAAGTATATTTACCTATATATGTACATGCGTTGATGGCATTATTTATTCATATATATGAAATTCCCAGTAAACAATATCAAACTTTCAATTCTAGTATATAAGTTATATATAAGGAAGGAAAAAGTTTATACTAAACGGATATGCATGGCATAACTTCAAGTTGTTTTTTCTATTTTAGTTTTTGTTTAGCATATTTCACAATACTTGTGCAGCATCTTGGAATTGTGTATATATAGGCTAAACCACAAGGGCCATTTTCGGTATATTTTTTCAGCTTCAACTCCAACGTACGTGCAGTGTGTCTCCATAATTGCAATACAAACTCCCAAGTTAGTGGCATCAATTAGGCAGCAGTCTCTGAAGATGGAGCCTCATTTTCAGAAAATGATGGATGATGTTCATGTCACATGCATCAAATTATAAAATCATTTAGACTCGAATCTATTTCACTCCCTGGTTGATATCCTGCTGAGGAAACCCCCTTCGGAAAACGGGCCTCACACCAGCTTTCAAATCAAAGCCGAATAATAATGATGAGGAGAAATTCCTGATCGAGAAAATGTCTCTTATCGGGGAAAACGATTTTTGGAAATGTGGGAGAAAAATCGACTTTTAAAAGGCATTATTTTATCGCTTAATCACTTCTGCGACTTTAGGACTACTGCTATTGTCTACTAAAAATGCGCATATCTAATTAAATGGATGATAGGATGATAGAATACATTATATTGCATCTGAATATCTAAATGAGGAAATTAGAAATAACGATATATGAGACACAATACTCGCATGTAGTTTCCACTCGATTAAGAATATTCATTAATTTTATCTTTATCACTTTTCGGATTTTATTGAACTAAAATATTTTTTTTAAAATATTCTGAAACATGTATTGTGGGATACCCGCTTAATTTTAGATATATATCCATGCACTTGCATATTTTATGTAACAAGTATATACGTATGAGTGATAATTTTGAATAATTCCTGTTTGTTTGGAAAATACACTTATACATGGATGCTCTTCATGTGGCGGTATACATCCACCTTAAAAAGTAAGCATTTGTTGTTAAATGGGAAGGCCACCCTAGACAATTTTTTTTAATAGTAAAGTGAAAAAAACAACATAGTAGGCCCCTATTCCGAAAATTTCACAACTAGGTATGTTGTGCATAGTTATTTTATTAAAATAAATGCGAAATGAAATTGATGCTGACATCATAGACCGGCTCATTTGAGCAAAGAACAATGTAGGCTACTCAGTGCTCGAATGAAAGGGCTGTGACGTCAGCATCAGTTTCATTTCAAATCTATATAATTTTTTTTATAAAAATACCTAGGCATAAAATATTTGGTAAATTTTTGGAATACTATTTTTATCACTTTACTATTGAAAGAAAATTTATATTGTCAAGGGGGGTCTTCCCCTTTAATCTGAAATACTATACGTAAAAGTAATTAATTACTAGCCACCGTGTATAAACGTAGACTATGGCATGGCTCATAGGCTATGCGTGGCTATGGTATAAAAAGCCCTAGCCTCTCATACTTGGCGAGCTCAAAGGTGAGCTTAAACTATGACTCATTGGCTCAACATGAAGGACTCATGGGCTCGAATAAAGGCTCAAACGGTCAAAGATGTAACCGAAGATGTTGTTTTCGCGGGACACTGCGCTTGAGCAAGGCCTTGGCTTGAGGCTATTACAATTTTTTGTGAAGAAAACCTTGGAAGAAAATGCCAGTTGATGGTTTATGCGATGCTGGACCATGGTTGGACGCTATCAAATGATATAGCATTTTAGTTATGAATTTCAAGTTTGTGTGTAAAATTGAACTGTGTAAAGGGAAGATGAATGATCAACAAACAGTTTGAACACAGATATTTGAACACTACAGCTGTTTCTCGGTGGAATTCATGGTGTGAAAAAGTTGTGAAATGGTCAATTTCAACCATTGTCTGATTTAATTTGGCGTCCCTCGTTCGTTCCATATTTAACTCGCAGGCTATGGACTGAACACAGGTTTTGGATCTGACAAATTCTTTTGTTTAACTTAAAATGACTGAAGTTCTTACTTAATACGGATTGAAAATCAGCAATGTTAAGCCCGGTTCGCACGTCCACCTAAACCCTTCACTTACCTAAACTTTCACGTACTTAGGGGAGACAATCAGTTATGAGATGTGTGTTCGCACTACAGTGGCTAGATACGGACTAGTGTTGCAACCGCGTACC
Organism: Choneiulus palmatus; assembly: GCA_034695065.1. Taxonomy (NCBI): domain Eukaryota; kingdom Metazoa; phylum Arthropoda; class Diplopoda; order Julida; family Blaniulidae; genus Choneiulus; species Choneiulus palmatus. The sequence continues at coordinate 34 of JAQFYV010000282.1, read as the reverse complement.
TCTTGTGTATTAGGGGTGTGTCCCCTTTTTATGA